>PNEQ01002179.1:18877-55647 GCA_003012365.1 Medauroidea extradentata | reverse complement strand
TGAGTTCACGCTCGATTCCCTGCTACGCATTTCCCTGGAAGGTCCAGATGTCCAAGAGTACCCATTTAAAACTGCAGTTCAGCATTGGGCAGCACAGAAGAACAGAAGAATTTGCTTGAAATAGCAGTGAAAGTTAACCATGGTTGAGATTTTTTGTTAAATAAAATTGGGGTGTTTATAACAGATCTACAGAATTTGACGTAAAATTTAAATTTTTTTAGTGTATTACAGTTTTTGTACAGGTAACCCACACTCTCAAATTCCTAGCTACATCCCTGGTAATGCCGTAGGGTGGGATCGGGATAGCGAACCAAGCTGTTTTCTGAACTAATGTACTGTTGTGAAAGGGCACCAGTAATATTCCCTAGATATTACACTTCGAGACTCATATGCCTCAGGGGGTGGTCAGATTGGCATGTTCGAGATCCCACTAGGTACGTTGAGATAATTTTTAATGAACTAGTTATGTTACTGGATGTTGGCCTCTAGTACGCCTGATGAATTACAACACTAACATTAATAGAACAATGTTTTGCGAAATTAGCTAGTATAATGGTTTCACTCAGTTAAGATTTATTGTACAAGATACACAGTGCCAAAATGAATGCAAGATGTATGCATCGAGGTAGTCGTAATTACGTGACCCTGGCGGTTAAATAAAATGTGATTACTTGCCACTGTGACGACGATGACTGGCTGGTGTATGTCGCACGTGGTTGGTGGGTGATAACTGTGAAAAGCAGATGTGATGAATCTACTGCATGTGGAAATGCGATCCCCTAAGCAGCGAGGGGCTGCCAGCCACTATGATGGACCACTTGGAAGCGGGCCTAGATGTAATGATTCAATGATACACGTTGCTATTTAACATGCCACAGGGCAGCCATTTGTGTGTACGTTACAGTATGGTAAGGTTCTACAAGTGGTGCTAGTAGTCCTGCGTGCAATGTGACAGCATTGTGGATTGAAAGAATGTTGAGCGGCAATTACACACCCTATGCAAATGATGCTCGTGACTAGATGCCTTGCATGAATGCGTGATAATGAAATGAATTATAGGTGCACTGCTTACATGAACGCTGTGAGATGCTATGGCGTTATGCTAACCTGCACATGGTTGGTTGCAAAACATATGTTATGCCCTTAAAATAACACAGAAATATAAAATAATGCCAGCGGTATGTGTGAAATGAATATAAACAAATAATACCTGAGATATGCCTCGTATAATGGATGTGGAATTTGGATGGTTCTCAATATAAATGTCCCTAGCCACGTGGTCGTGATGGTGCCGATGCAGATTGTACGTTATAGTACCAAAACTGGTAATAATAATCAAGTTAAGCGGACGCACAATGGTGTGGGATGTCTGGTAACGTGTGCTAGGTAAAGGTGAACCAATATACTAAAAGAAACTATTTAAACCTAAAATCAGTAAGCAAGATATATAGTGCACATGATAAGCAACTCACCTCTGTAGACAACTTCGACGAACTGGCACGTGGAAGGTGGCTCTGAGGGCACCTTGCCTTGCAAACGGGGTTCACACACTTCCAGTACCTCATGCATTTTGAATGCTTAATATTTACGTTTTGTAAATGGTACAAACTTTAAATTATACAAAACAAGTGATTTGACATATTTTACGTTTATCAGTTTGGAGTTCTTAAATGTCAGTTTCAATTATGACAGTTAATTAACCCTCTGGTACTAGCATGACTGTCTGCTCAAATGTCCTCTGTGTCCAGATGTACACTGCCTGTAATGAACACAATTACCCTTGTTGAAGAAACGTGCATTAATACACTATGTGATGCAAAAATTATGTGAGTGTCTGTGGTTATTGGAATGGGGCTTGTTTTGGCATATCTCGTGCCGTTATTTGCTTAATCCATCTGCTGGCCCTTTGGCCGGCATAAAATGTTTCATAACTTGATGAGATATTTAAATGTTTGTTGTAACGGGTGTTTACGATTAGAATTTATTGGTTTGTGGAAATACGCCATTGCTCATGTTGTGCAGATAAAACTTGTGTTGAATGACAAAGTACAAAAAGAACAGACAAAACAAAAAAACAGACATAAAATACACGGGAAAAATCAAGTTAAAAGCAATGAAAAAATGCAATGTTTCGGGATTTGATATCTATTCCTGTTTTTTGTCTGCTTCCATCGTTTTTAATTTTTGAGAATTGGGTTCTATTTGTGTCTGGGTGTTGTATCAATATTGGACTGAATTCTACCTTTAGAATTCTTTTTTGTCTAATAAAAAAAATAAAATAAAAGGAACTAGCAAAATTCCTCTGAGATTGTTTTTTTTTTAGTTTTCTTCTGTGTTTTTATGTTTGCTTTTTTTGTTCTTTTTATACTTTGTCATTCAAAACAAGTTTGATCAGCAAAACATGAGCAATTGTGTATGTCCACAAACCAATAAATTTTAATCATAACTTGTACTTTTGAAATTCTTATAATTTTCAGTTCAGTTCAAATAATTGTTAATTGACAGTTGTCAGAATTTAAAAATTGTTTAAATTAGTATTCTTAAATTGTGTCTAGTCATTCTTTAGTAACATAGTTTGTGATAAAGTTTTTAATTTATTATTTATTTATTCAATAAATTGTTGTCTTTTGATGAAGCCGTAGGTGTTTTAATTACTTTTCATTAATTTCTTGTTCCCTGTTTTCTTAGTTTTTCACTCTAGTGTTAAGTTGTCTAATCATTTAATATTTCAGGTGCTACATCAGAAAAACAATTTATGATTCCAATTTCATTCCTCTTGAATTAGCTGTAGAAGTGAGTAGTCTCAGAGAGGTTTTGTTTTGCCTCTGGTAGTTATGTTGAGCTATGCTTTGCCTCTGAATTTTGGCCACATTAGGTTTCTTTTTCTTCTGGTTCTATTCCAGATTATTCCCCTATGTAATGATTTGTAACGGTATTCTGTTCTATTTATATTGCACTGGGTGGTAGTTTGCTTTGTTTTTTAGTAAAAATGGAAAATAACTGTGTTTAGAAAATAAGAGATTGAAACCACAAAATTCATAAAAATGTAAAACAATTTTTAGTACAAAAAATTTGAGGACTCTGTTATAACCAGATTTCTTAATACTAGAGCTGGGCCGATTACCTATTTTGCCGATTATGGCGATGCCGATTATCTGTGGCCGATCCTGCCGATTTTCTTAGCCGATTAGAGCTTTTCCAGTGACCTCTATATTTTGATTTAATTCACAAAATTTGAATTTTTTACATTATATATATAGGTAAACTAAAAAGATTTGAAATATGTTGCCTATCCCAGCAACTTTGTTGCATTAAATTAACAATTTAAATAGGTATAAACACACACACACTTGAATCTCAATGCTATAATTAACCATGCATGTTACTAAACAAACATTTCAAAACAAAAATCATACATCCTTTGGTTTTTTTCAATACACTGTTTCTTAACCGAGTATGTTTACACCCAAACTTTTCACTGTGCAAAATTTAAAATATGTCGCTATTACATAAAAACAAACCTTTTGAACTCTGTACTCAGTGTACAGTAGGCGGCGGATATTACATCGTGATTCAGTTTGTAAAACAAGTGACTGGGACGTGACTACTAGCGCCATTACTTTGCGCCTCGCCGCAATGTTTACATAACCACAACCAGTACTAACACAGTCAGAGTATCGTCTTTGGTCAGAGTTATGGTAATCGTCAATCATGTATAGCAAACAGAAAACGTGTCTAATAAATGACGAAAATTAATGTGAAATTATTTTCCAGTGAACTTACATGGAACGTTGATATGGATACCGAGAGAGTTGTATTTCCAATTTGTTGTGAACGCATCCATCCGAGTGTTTTTTTTGTAAACATCCACAAACATTGTTTGCATGTTTCTAATAAGTACAGTTTTTCATCACTAGTAGTAGTAAAACTTGGTAATTTCCTGTTTTATTTCTATTAAATTTGGAATCAAAACTATTTTTTTGTGCGGGAGATGGACAAATAATACTAGCCTTGTTTGTTTTGTTTGAACACGGTACAATATTTTTGAGAAAATGGCAGTACAAACATTCTTTACAAACGCTGAATAACAGCTTGGGAACAATTAAATCACCAATACGTGTATTTTTTCAACCGTTATAAAAATAAATACGACGTTTAGTAATGTCAGAAATGACCACTAACCGGCCTGAATAATCGGCAATATTTTGCCGATCATCAAGTTCGGCAAAATAAGCAAAATCGGCCGATTATCATAACCGGTGATCGGCATCGGCCCAGCTCTACTTAATACTCACGTTTTTTATTTCAAAATAATTTTAACATCCGTAAATCTCTCTTTCAGAGGTTTTTGGATTCAAAAACTATTTTAAAATCAAGATGCATGTATTTTTTAATTTCCGTTATTGTAGTGTATAGGATATTATTATAATAGGCTACTAAAAATTATAAAAATTCCAGTTATAGATTTTGTGGTTTCAATCTCTTATTTTTCTAAATTCCAATTTAAATTTTTTAGTTGAAAGTCAAGCATACTACTGCCCAGTTCTACATGAATAAACATCCACTAATAAAGTATCTACTGTATTCACAAAAAAATCCCATTGAGTTATGATGAGTAGTTTAGATTCTGTCAACAATTGAATATTCCAGTTGTTCGCTCGACATCTTATCTTTCCATACCCCTTATGAAGATACTTCCAGCTGAAAATGATGAAACCAGAATTAATAAGTTTCCAAATGTAGTGTGTATGGAAAAAAATGTAACGAGGATTGTTTATCGCTGTAATACTGAGTTACGTTGAGCAAGTTATACTTGTACCACCTGGAAATTTTAGAATGGCTACGGGCTCTATGGTACAAGTAACATCCTTGGTCTCAACGTTATCAGTAAGTTAGTGTGTAATGCATAAGGCATGTATTGGTTGCATTACACATTGATTGACTAATATACAAGAATTAAAAATGGCTGTGTGTAAATGTGATGAGTTTTATTTGTATGCCTTGCTGGTACTTATTTTTGTTATGTGTGTAACTAAGTTGGTGAAATGTTCTGTAGTCATGCTGGGTGTTGTAGAAGTGGCAGTTGTGGATTTTAGAATGGCAGGGTTATTTTTTTATGTAATTTGACCTTGTTCTTAAAAATTGGGTATCATAACAGTATTTTGTGACTTTTTGCTACTTAGAAACTGTCAGTTCACTGATCGATATATTTGATTGAGATTGTTCTTTATCATATTTAGATGTTTATTATTTTTTCTTGTCTTAATTATAGTATGGCAGTTTGAAATATTCTTAGCTTCTCTTGGTTATTATGTTAGTATTTAATTTCATCTATATTTAAGTACCGTAAGTCAACAGTTTTTGTAGCATAGCCCACACAAATTTTTGCCATAGGGTAGTGCCATTTTCAGACAAGTTTGGCTTACTTAGTGTGATGGAAATTGCATTCTCATCTCTTGAGTGGGCCAAAAATGACAGTGATGAAGTATTTTATATTTTGTGTGCTAAGTAAATCCATGTTTGTAAAGGCTTTCAGGCATTGACAAATCATGCTGTGACAAGCAAACATAAAAGTGAAAGTTAATTGAAAGTTGTTCCAAGCCTACTAAGATAAGGCCTTTCTTGTAGAAAAATAGATTCTATCCAGTCAATCAGTTCCACTTTATATTGTCAACGTAGTGAAGCTATACTTGTCCAAGTATGCCTTATGACTTTTGACAACTAGGCTATTCAATGTTAGGGATCAAGTAACAAGAGATAAATTTATTTAGCTTCTAAAATATTAGATTAATCAGCAGCTTCATGTGATGGCATCATAGAAACTTAAGATTACGTGTTCTGGTTGTATTCCCAGCAATTTTTCATTAATTTGATCTAAGGCACATTACCTCTTGTCAGATGCCTTAGGACCATACTTCAAACAGAAACAGTTGGATGGTATGGCAGGATGTTTATTCACTCTTTGCTATAATGAAAGAACAAATTCTGCAGGCAAGAAGTTGCTGCAAAATTGTGCAAGATATTGGTCAGGCAGTCTGTTATAGGTTATTACACACCACCTTCAGTCTTTTTTTAATTTGTTATGGTACTGCAGAGTACTTACTTGAAAAAAAAATCAATGAAGCTATGCATTGTACCTCTTTCTAGATGAACGCTTCTCATAGTGAGTTGGGATGGTCCAAATGTAAACAAGAAATTATTACATTTGCTGATCGAAAAACTTGTAGTAGAGAGGCAAATATCACTTACTGATACAGGCACATGTAATATTCATATGTTACATAATAGCTTTCTCATTGGGCTCAAAGAATTGGGAGAAGATGTTTCTGGGTTAAAAATAGCCGTTTATGCATTCTTCAAGGGCTAGCCATCTAGATTGGATAATTTTAATTTGGTTCAAGTTGAGCTTGCTCTCCCAACCAATCACTTTATTAAACACTATCCCTCCCAGTGGTTAATGCTCAAAGGTTCAGGTCATTGATTATTTCAGCAGAGGGAAACCATTCAGGAGTATTTTTTTTAGTATATTCCATGTAAACTTAAGACAATTCTGAAAAAAATTGGTTACAGGAAAGTGTCAAACTTATTGAAGAAACCTACCATTAAAGCCAAAATTTTGTTTGTATGTACTTTCAAGTTTACTTGTATTTACTAGTGCAGTTGCACTGTTATGAAAGGAAGAAGGGGGAAGAAAATTAAGTTAAGTTTGTGTCATTTTATAGTTTTATAAAAATGTAGTACATGGTTTAATATCATGAGGTTTTACTTACACATGGTGGCCACGACCTGAATTTGTTAGGAAATTTTGTGGGCAGGAAAAAAACCTAAAATGGTAGAGAAAATATTTTTTTATTTATTCTGAAACCAGATACTTGCTTACTTTTCATAAAACATGCCTTAATTTATCAGAATTTGTTTTTGAGATGTTCATCATTACAGTAATTTGCTTTCCATAACTGCATTGTTGACAGGCTTTGAGGGTGAAAAATATTTAGTGTGAGAATTACAAAATTTTTTTTTCATAGTCTGTCTCATTTCATGTAACTTTTCTAAACTGTATTTTGACATTTCTCTTCTGAGAAATATGCCTGGCAGTTCCATTGTTTGGAGCTTCAAACCTACCTGACTTCCTTGAAGAGCACTATATCATATCACATCCTTCTCAGGTAATTTCATTTTTTGTCTAGAAAACAGGAAAATCCAGAGAACTTTATAATATTCAGCCCGTGACCACCATGTTCCTTAATCATTCATTGTATGTTTGGTTTTTATTGAACTCAAAATAAATGTTTTGGCACATGTACTATATATATTTTTAACTTTTTCCTTTATATCTTTAATTGGTAATGAAACTGAGCAAGCATTTAATAATAATATTAATAAAGTAATAATTTTTACCCTCGCAAGCATACTCCTCCCCATCCCCACAGCGCCAATCCTCGAGTCCCTTCCTAAGCCTTTCAACTCCCCCTTCACAGTCACCAACTCCTCCCACAGTGCATTCCACCCCCTGACTGTCTTCACCAGCATTGACTGTCTAACCCTCTCTAAAGCTTCTACACACCATCTGAATCTTCTCACTGTTGTTTAAGACATTGCCGACATTTACTGGAAAATACATTTTGGTTACCAGCACCCGTTTTGTCTTTTTTTCCCATTGTCATGGGTAGTCCACGGTTGTAGTGTAGAAGATTATGGCTTTTACTTTTTCTGATTGTTGTTTAGTATTTGTTTGCCAGTTGTAAGCCACAGTGTAATGTGTCCATACTAGCATTTCATAAATCTGTGACCATAATGTTATTTTTTGATAATTTTTATGTAAGAAATAACTTAATTTGTCTACATTCTGTGGGTTGGTAGAGCGTATCTAATTATTAAATATTTTTTCTTTGTACAAGTGGATTAGTTTCATCTTGATTGTCGCATGTAAAATCACACATCATCATCCATTTCTGTTACCAGCCTTTGGCCGGGTTTGCACAGTGAAATGCAGCCATCTGTCACCACCATTCTTTGTTCTTCATCTTTATCCAATCTTCTCTCTTCTCCTCAACTCCTGTTATTGCATGCTCTTCCTATCTCATTCTTGGTTTCCCCTGGAGTCTTCTTTCTTTGTATTTTAATTCTATCATTTTCTGTGAAATTCTCTCTCCCTTTCTCTGTACGTGGCCATAGGTGTAAATTCACATGTTTCTTCATAATACTTTTCTGTTGAGAAATTCAGTAGTGAAGCTGTTAAAACATCATAATGGTTATGAAGTATTTGTTAGTGCTTAAAATGTTTGAAATTGTGTAATCAGGATTGTATGTTTAGTTTTGTGTATGATATTACTAATTTTCTTGTTCATAAGAGCGTGTCTTTCGTCATGGGCCATTCATATGTGTTTGTTGTGATGGTTTCATTGTGTATAATTTTATGATTAATAAATGTGTAGTAAATTAACTTTTAGTGTTAGGAATTATTGAATTTATCAACAAAAGTTGACAGTTCATTTTTGTTTTTTTCAGCATACGAAGTGTTGTCGGACCCCGCTAAACGTAGGACGTATGATCAGCTAGGCAGCGGAGAATTCAGTGGTGCAGGTGGTGGTAGTGGTGGGGCTTTCCACTTCAACTTTGACAACATGTACCGCAACTTTGATGAAATGGGGAAAACTTTCCACTTTGGTGGCCACGATGGTTTTCGTGGAGAACACAGGCATGGTGAAGGCCATGGTTTTGTTTTCGAAGATATATTCATGGTAAGTTTGAGGATGATAATTTACTAAGCACTATACATTTTTTCTGCTATTTTATTTACCATGGCTGTATGTTTATTTCGTGAATAGTTTATTACTTATTGGAAACTGTGATTTTCAACTAATTTTTGTATTATAATGTCTTTGTGTATTTTCTGAAAATTGAAAATTATTGCTACCAACCATCTACATTAGGAAAGAAACTTCCATATTTCTAGTGATTCTCCCTCATTCCTACTTGGGCTTTTGTATTGCCTGCTTTTTTTCTTGAGTTCATGTTCTGTATGTTTGAATGTCTGAACTTGGCATTCAGCATAGTGTGTGTTATTTATGTATTAGTTACCCATTGTATGCTGGCCAAACTATTGATTTTAAAGAAATAGTTTACTGACAAAAAATGTTTATACAGATGTTAGAAGTAGTTGTACGTAGAGAAAAATTAAAGTTTTCTAATTAAAAATTTTTCAGTTTTTTTGTTAGGATCAGTTTGGTTTGGTTACCTAACCTTATCTTAGATACCCTAACTTAACAAAATATGTAAACTTACAGGTAAAAGAACCTAAACTCACCAGAAATCATTAGTTTGGCATGTATACTATGAATATCTATTCGTAATCTATACTGCCTTTCGAAATTAAAAATCAATGGATTGTTATGATGGGCATCTGTATCCATTACGAAAAAAACAAAATAATTTATTCCGTGTTTTAGAAAATGTAATATGGCAGGGAAATAGTTTCATTATAGCCAATCATGTTTAATGTCAAGAACAATATTTTGAGTTTTGCTTGTTAAGCTATGATGTTATTAATCTTTAATTCTGGGGTGACTATAATTATTGTGATGTGTGTATCTAAATACAGAAATGCAGACATATTCTATGTACAGTAAAACCCTGTTAAGACGTTTTTGAAGGGACATTACACCACAAACTTCTTAGCTGGGAAAATATCTTAAATGGGAAAACTGATTTTAAAACTTAAGTCGTTATTGTTGTAGGTGCAGTCTATATTAAATTTTAATTCGTAGTCGCTAGGACAATTTAATGTACAGTAAAATCCCTTATTCACACTTTTCAGGGGGACAGAGCGATCAAGTGTAAATAGTGGGAAGGGTAAATTAAGGGAAATCTCGTAAAACTCATTCCGCTTACCTTATATAGTGCTTTTGATTTAACATTTAAAAAACTCTCTTCAATGCATTTATCATATTTTGTAACATAAAAAACTTGGTATAGTTTAAGTTACCAATATTGGAATTGAATATACTGTTATGGGAAGATTCATGGGACGTGCACATGCCATTTCAAGAGAACACCTTGAAATGTTAATAAGAGATCTTATTTTTTTTTTTACCGGTTGGTTAACGCTGTTCAGCATTTTACAAATTTTCTGCAATGCTATTGCGAATTTAGACAGTTACAGTACGCATTTGAAAGGGGGGGAAAGTTCTTTACTCAGTTCAACAAATGTTTCCACGAACTCGTCTTACTTCTCCATGGTCATCAATTGTTTCATCGATAATGCTTTTTTTTTATTATATTGCCGTTATACAACCATCTAAACATGCTGCACTAAAATGGAAATGACTTTAAAACACATCTTTTCATAATGTAACATTTTCAAAAATGTTTCGCAAAGTTCAGGTTAGTTTTTGTTTGCGTAAACAAAGGCAAACGAACGCACGTAAAGAGATCAATGTTGCCAATGCAGGGACAGCGATCAATAGCGTTCCATACAATCGATAGTGCTAGCGGCGGCAATACTCTTGCCGCCATCTTGAATTTATTGTGCCGTGAGCGCAAGTATTACACGCGATCACGGTCAAACTGCTACGGGTTTGCATGTGATCACCAATGGCAGATTGTATTTATTCGTGTTACGCGCATGCGTTGGCCATCCTGAGTGTACCTGCTCGCTGTCTGTGGAACGCTACATCTCATGTCAGTTATCTATGATGACAGTACAAAATCGTAAACAAATGCGGTATTTTTCTTGCAGTGGCAGTTTCCTTTCAGTTTGTTTACTAAAGAAAATCGCGTGCATTACTTTTAAAAAAATTTAGTTTTTTTACCAAAGTTGACTGTATTACGCGGGAAATCAGGCACGTGGCAAAACGTAATGCGTGGGAAAATTAACCATGGCTCTTATGACAAAAGTGATGGGACCAAATGAACCAAATTACTCAGCTGGGAAAACGTAACTCGTGGGAACGTCTTAAGCGAGTTTTACTGTATATAATCAAATTATATTGTAGTTGTTTTCTTGTACGCAAGTATCAATCAAGTATGCCTGTACACCGGTTTTACACTTTTATATTGACCAAGAAAAACTGGTGTGAAAACAAAGGGAAAGTATAAATAAGAGAAATTATAAATCACATTGCTATAGATACAAAAAAATTCAGATTTACTCCAGGAACGTTTGAAAAGATATGCTCTGTTACAATAATGTTGAGCGATCACCCTTAATTAGGGGGTTGTCCTGAAGGAGGTGGAAGCTCTTAAAGGGCTTTCTTCGGGGAGCGATTAGTGAGAGTCCTGAGTACAGGTGATGTTTTGGGTAGGGTTTCTCCTTGGTTTTCCCGAGGTCTCGAGGATCTCGGTTTGGGTGAATTATAGTGGAGGCCCCAGTTTACGGCGCCGGTGCCTTCCCTTTCCTCTTCGGACTTTCCACTCCACTGGCCATGGAGGGGTAGGCCCGGGAGGGGAGGGGGAGCGCATGTCGGAGAGCTGAGCTGGCGGCCGCTTGAGCAGCGGAGCTCACTCTTGTTACGGGCGTGGACGAGGGGTGGTCTAGGCTGGGAAGCCCTCCTCACTGTGTGAAATAATGGATTAACAAGTGCCGCAGTGTGATACCTGAGGCATCATGTGTGTTCTCTGCGCCCCATGGTCAAGGGGCATGAGTATTGGCAATGGATATTGCTGCCGGTGTGGTGAGTCCACCTAAGCAGACAGCAGATTGGTGAGTCTTCCCCGACTGATTTCGTGCCGTTGTATTTATCACCGATAGGGTCCACGGAACTTGGGCGGGTGGAGAACATTTAGCTTCCGTTAATCTCAAGCGGGGCCTTAAGTGAGACCGGGAGCGCCGAGTGACTGCAAATGTGATTGTGCCTGGATGTGTACAGGCTGACGAGTTTGTGGAAATTTAATGTCGCCCTAGAAAAAAGGGGATTGTCTATTAACCTGTAGGTTTCCCTGAAATTGCTGGAGACTGTATGCGGATGAATGTTATGAGAGGCGTTAATGTGTTGTGGCAGAGAAATCAATGAGTAAAATTGTACTAATAATAAGCATCGGGCCCTTTATTAATCTTTGTGGTGGGCGATCGACGATTGGAGTGTATGTAAATTAAATTATAACAGTGCACATGACGCACGAAGCCCTATTGGATGCTTGTATTACATTGTAAAGGCTTGTAATCTGAAAGTACCTGAATATATTTATGATAAGTGAATTTACGCAGTTTCTTTGTTCAAGAATGTAGTTCACCAATCTTGCAGCCTACATCTTTAAGATTGAGTAGGAGTTTTGCTTGAGTCTTGCCCCGTTTGTGTGGGCTTAGCCATGGAGCTAAGTATTCAGGGAGTTTGTTTGTTATGGCCTTCGGCCCGAGAGAGTAAACTAGGCCAGTGTACGGCTCAATGTTACAGTGAAACCTCGTGTTTCCATCCTCGTTTTTTACGTTTTCCCACAGCACTGTGGTGGATGGATGATCAGACCATTTGGCTCTTATCAAGTCGATCCGGGTTCAATTCCTGGCGGGGTCGGTCCCTGGATTTTTGGGTGTGGGAATTGTGGTGGGTGATGCCGTTGGTTGGCTGGTTTTCTCTGGGATGCCCCGTATCCCCCATCCTTTCATTCCTTTGCTGCTCCATACTTGCCTCATGTCACCCCTTACCAGCACTAAAGACCTTGATGTTAAGTGCTGACCAAAATCTCTTTAATGTTTTTTTCCCATGATTTGCAGTTTTTAATTTCCCGTTTGGTTGATATTTAGTGTAATGTCAAATTTTCCAGCATATCATATCACCAAAATATATTTTTTCCTACTGTTTTTTAAATTTTTGTCACCCATTGACACATGTAATGCTTGCACTCATTGCACAGCACATCCAATGTGACAGCAAGTGAATTGCTGCCGCTAGAATTAGTGATGATCTCAAATGTTGCTTTATTAGTTTTTGCAACATTAAGCTCTTGATGTGCTTTCATTTGTCTTTTATTATAAATTTGCAAATGTGTTTATGAAGTTTCATTTATAAACAATTATGTGTTAAAGCCATATTAATTGAAGTGCAATGTGTTCAAATGATTATATAGCTGTAATGGAATGGGGATAAGAAGTAGCTCAAAACAATTTCTATGGGACAAAACTGGAAAATTATGGAGAAGGGCGACGAGTTTGCGGGAACATGTTTTGGTCTGAGTAAAGAACTTTCCATTCCCGGCCAAATACTTATATTACTGACTAAAATTGTGATAGCATTAGAAAAAAGTTTTAATGCTAAACTATGTGAACCAAGTTATAAAAAAATTAGTCACATCTTGAAGATTTTAAGATGTTCTCCTCGAGTGGTTTCTTAGGCAGAATAGTTCGTTAAATGACATGAAAATAAAAGTACATGGTAAGGTAAGCTGAATGAGTTTTAGAGATTTCCATCAATAATAGCGGGTTTCACTGTATAAGTAAAATACCGTATTTGTGCGCACATAGGCTGCAAATTTTTGACCGAAAAATGAGTTCATAAAGTGGGGTGCGGCCTATTTGCGAAATATTTGGGGAAAAATTTTGAAAATATTTTTCTTTCTCCAAGACAAATTGTTTAACATTAAGTTGTTTGCTGTAATATTTAATTAAAATTAAGGAGGATAATAAAAATACCTAATACTCAACATCTTCGGGTCTGAGCCACGTACATTAAACAGGCATGTTGACGTCGCTGCGGCATCCATTTCCTTCTTGCTTTTATGGCACGTACTGGTGCTGTCGGTTGCGAATGCTAGACACGGGATGTTTTACACAGATAACGGCTGGCACCACTGCCAAGCACGTGATTTACTCTTTAAATAGTCAGGTGCACAATATTGTTACGTGAACGTCACATAAAAAAATTCACTTTAAAGAACTTAACACTAGTATTATTTACTAGTACAAAAAATTAAAGTTCCTTATTTTCACTTCTAACACGTAGGCCTACCATATATTTTAACACATATCTATATTGTAATTTACTCACATAAAATATGCACCCCACATTTTAAGGAGTACAGGTGCAAGATTTTGCATAAGGAGGTAATTTAATAAAATTGGAAAATAAGTGAATTACCCAAAAATCTATACATCTCAGGAAAGAAATTATGTTCCAGAAATACAAATAATAGGAATATTAATTAAATTAATGATGGTTTGATGGGCAACTGTACGCGAAGCGCAGCACAATCCCCTTTGCAACAACACAACTAATGAAGGTGTGCCTACTTCTGCGGCAGCAAGCAATGGCGTCGGTTTCCACGCTGTCACATGCCATGCCACCTTGCTGGCTGCCGCAAGTAGGCACGGCCCGGCACAGTGAAGCAGCTGAAGTTCAGCACGGCATGTTCTAGCGGGCCGACAGCTAGAGCACAATGCACACTGCACTGTGCACGCACGGACCCCGGCAGAATGGCACAGCGTGTAGCTGACTGTAATATTTCTGTTGCGTGTTTACTGCTAACGAGCTACAAACTGATATTAATAATTTTAACGTTCCATTCCATACGTGGATTTTCATTGTAATAAAACATTCCAGTTGTCTTAGTGTGTGGTAGACATAATTTTTCTTATTCGTCTTGCTGCTGACACAATCGCCTAACATTTTTTTCGTGCACGCCGAATTTTTTCCCGCTGCTTGTTTTCCATTCTCTAACGCATACTGTGCACCACTTTCAACTTAAAACTTGCTTTGTAACTTGCTCTGTCTTTACCTAGTTTCAGCCTTAAACGCACTCGTTTAAAAGATTATGACTGTAGCTCTCAAAAACAACTAACTGTTAACGGACTGAATAAAAGAAAAATAAACAACACGTGCGTGTCACTAAAAAAATCATGAGTTGGTTTGGGCGGGCGAAGTGGGCGTGGCTGTTTGGGGCTGAGGGAGGTCATGATTTGTTGGCGGGCGGAGTGGCTTGTTGAAGGGTGCTGGTGGAGGCTGGTTACAGAGGGGGGAGACAGCTACATGAAACAAGGTCAAGTAGCTATTTGCTCGCAATCGCTTCTTCTGGTGAATATTTGCGTGGTTGCCACGTTTCAACAAGTGCGGTTGCCACTTTTCAGGAACACAAAAGTCAGGGTGCAGCCTATATACAAAATATTTTTCCTGAAATTTTTACCAAAAAATTAGGGTGCGGCCTATATGCCCACGCGGCTTATGTTCGCACAAATACGGTATGTTGCGAGTAATAAAAAAGTATTCATCTTAAACACCATTACCAATGTTCTGTAACTCAAAATACACTACAAATACTTTAAAATTGTGGATTAATATATGCATTATCATTGTAAACTAACTTCTTCTCATTATAAGCAAGCTGTTTTCACAGCCACTGATGCTCATTAGGTAACTGCTTACAGTTTATAGTGCTGCTGTTGCATTTGTATGACTTAATGGTTGTAGTGGTGGTAATTCATCCTATTCCTTTCATCAGTCTTATCTTCGTCTTTCACATTTTCGGTATTTCCTTTGGCATATGATGCTCAGTGTCATCATCAATAGAGTGCACTTCAGAAATTATGATTTATCAACAACGATAACAAATTGTTGAAATATCACTTCTGCTTTGAGAATTTACCATTCAAGAGGCATTATTTAAAAGTAATATCTTTGCCACCAAAATCTGCTCCTTACCGTTCCCAAGCTATGTGCTGCAAAACTGTTGTTTTATTTTGGTTGAACTGTAGCCAGAATCATTGAGACTGGTATTCTTCTGTACCAGATTTTTTCGTACCTTAAATAGGGGCTGCGGTGACGGGATGGTCAGACCATTTGCCTCCCACCAAAGAGATTTGGGTTCATTTCCTGGTGGGTTCTGTCCCCTGATTTTTTGCATGGGGGATTTGTGCTGGACGATGCCATTTTGTCTGCTAGTTTTCTCGGGGATCTCACATTTCCCTCGCCTCTTCATTCTGGTGCTGCACCATACTCACCTCATGTCACCCCTATCCAGCGCTGAAGACTTCAATGTTAAGCACTGACCGAAATCTCTCGCTCCCATTATGCCCTTAGCTGTGAATCTGTGAATGAGTCCCAAATTAAAAGCTGACACAAACTGTGAGTGGAGTAAAAACAAAATTTACAGTTTTTGGATAATGCGTTGCGTGTGCTGGGTAGTTACCATCATCTTCCTCCTCTTTTGAGCTCCTATTTTGTGTCATTAAGGTATGCATTTGGGAGGCAAAAAGAGCACTGGTCTTCTGTGACTTTGTGTTGGCACCGTATTAACAGAAGTTAGCAGGGTTTTACATTTTTTAAACACCAAAAAATTGAGGTTGAAATTTTTTGTAATTATTTATGTTATTCATAACTTTTGTAGTGCAGACCTATTTGGGAATAAGCATAAGAATGGTGAACGTGTATAATTTAAAATAAATAATTAGAGTTCAGTTTTGAAATTACTAAACAAAGTTAAAATTTTGAGGTTCCCTAACAAAGTAGACTTCCTTCAGTCAGTACCTTAAAAGACTAGTCTTTCTCTTGGTTTGAATTAATTTGTTTTGTGTTGGAACTTCAGCACTACCACACCACCTCATGGATGTGTTGCAAGCTGAGGCATTTGCTTGCGAGCAGCCAACTCAAGCCCCCCATTCATTATGCACTTTAGGTTTCCTATTTCATGCCAGCAGTATTTCTCCCGTCCTTGATCATCCATACAAATGTTCTAAGTCTCTATTAACTCTTGGTGTCTGGGTTGTACCACAACTGCTTCTCGCATGCGAGTTGAAATTTGCTGAGTCAATTCAAAGACATTTTTGACTGTTGGTATGTACTGTGGCGATCACGTGTTCTGAGTATTAGTTGTTGCATTTTCTTTAGCTAACCTTTTACAGCTGATGAGAATCCATTTGTAATGCCCTCACATAGAGAAGCCTTCAGTGTTTAGGTTTCCACAGTTAGGTTTAATCTATTGAGGCTGCACCAAACTGCAGAGCCGCAGTGAATTCAGCATCACTCACATCCTCCGAAAAAAATGCATGCCACAACGCATGGTTTGAGATTTTAAGAAAAATGAAGGTAATAATTAAATATTAACTTGTTTTCAAAGTATGTTTTTTTTTTGTACTTAGAAGAAAAGTACATATTTCCATATATTTTTTTTTTTGTAAATTGTTAAAATCTTTTTAAGTGGTCACATTATAAAAGCTTTTTTATTACTCACTTGAATTGAAGTCACATTTTTGTGTTTAACAGTGTAAGGCACAAAATACAGTACAGTTTCGCTGCCCAGTGTCTATAAAACATCTAACTGAAAATGTACGTGTAATAACATTTTCTGTTGAGCAAAAGTGCTAGTATGTCATACAGTTTTTTTCATGAAAGAAATCTAGGAAGTTATTTATAGTAAGAAAGATCAGTCAATGTGTGTAATGCTGAACTGTTACATCAGTTTGCCGTGCACTGTTGTACAAGCTTGCTTTGTGTTGTTCATGTCATGTACAAGTGTTGTGTTATGTTTGTGTGCATTGTGACTGCATGCTGTTTTGCTTGCCAGATGCCGGACCAGAATTTTGGAGCACACTGGGTGAGTATGCTGTTATTGTGTCTCTTGCTTGCAGGTTCAGTGCATTTATGGTGTGGGGGTTTGGCAGTTGGTATTTATTAACTTTCTCCTACAGGCTTTCACTGGTGCATACAGTAAAACATAAAAACATAACTATGGTGATCTCTAATGGTTGTGTGGATAGGATAGAAATTGATATTTTTTGGAAGGTTTCAAACAAAATTTGCGCTTCTCAGCCACTATTTGTTATAATGTAGTCATTTTTCACATGACCTAAGTGTTAGATCATATCTTGATCATACATTAATCTTAATAGACTAATTCTGAAGATATTGCCTACTAGAAAGACATTGTTGACCCTTTCACATCACCAAAAAACCTAATCACATTGCAATGTGCAATTTTAGGTGAGCACCATGTCCATCTTCACTTGCTTCTTAACAGAATATGGGAATATTGATATAAGGAAAATTATTTTACCTGATCACATAAACTCATTCCCAATACAGTGATACCTTAAAAGAAAGGTAATATGTGGTGAATATTTGATGCAAAATGAAGCATAAATATATCGTGCAGCATAACTCCATATGTAGTGCAAAGTTAATTTTTTCTGCATTTGGCCAGAATTTTGAAATAAAAGTTTAAGTTATTTTTAATTAGACAATTTTTCAAATAAAGATGTGCTGCCAACTCTTTAGATTTTCCCGTACAATGTACAATTTTGAGCCCCAATTGTACTGTTGTACGATTGCGTAGTGTTTGTCATATGGAAACATTTTTGTATTTGTTTTGCTGAAATCGTAAAGTATTTGTTGAAAACAAATTATGATTGAGTTTATTTTACAACCCAAGCATGAGGCAGATATGGCAGTACAATATTATGCTGAATGCAGCTGGTTGTGAAAAATTACAGCGCACGTGAAATACAGAAAATTGCCAATCAGTGTTTATTAATCTGTTTAACTACCTTACAGTAATTGCCAAGCTGACATGGTTTCAGCAGGATTGGCCAGTTGTTTTCAAGCATTTGCTGGCTCTTTATCTAAAAATGTCTAACAAACAGAAAAAGAAATCTTATAACCAAGTTTTTTTTAACGTTAATTTAAAGAAATTTCATAGGTTAGACATTTAAAATATGGAATCAATTGTGCTTTCTGTGTTTATTGTACAGGTGATATAAACATTTCGCACAGGGCTAGAAATGACTTCAAAGTTCACCAATAATCATTGAAACACATAAGGAATGCTTCGTATGAAAGAAATTCAACCAAAATTAGTTCCTTTTGCAGTAGTGCTCAAAGTGACGATTTTAATGTTATTTTCATTATTCATTATTGAATGTAACCTGCCAGTGTCGGTTGCAGATTATACTGGATCTTTGTTCAGAAAAACATTCCCCGAGAGTAAAGAAGGAAATAAATGCAGTTGTGGGTGCATGAAAACCACCGCAATTATCTGAGAAATGGCAGGCGAACATCAAAATATTTTAGCTGATATCAGATATGAAAAAAAAAATTATTTTTTCAATTGCTACTGATGGGAGGAATGATGATTCCAAGCTTTACCCAGTTGTAATGACCTATTTTACAGTGGAAGATTTTCAAGTCTCACTAGATTTGGTTAAACTTGTGCCATTAGAAGGTGCTGCAACTGGGGAAAATATTGCGTGTATGTTGCTCCCCACTTTAAAAGCCTGTCAGAAATTGCACTGCACTAGGTTCCGATAATGCATCTGTTATGATTGATCAGAAAAATTGTGTGGTAGCAGAACTGAAGCATCACCATGAAAATATTGTGTCCTGTGATGTGCATGCCATTTGCTGCACTTTTGTGTAGATGAAATTGTTGTAGATATTTATTACTGTTATTTAGATGTGCTAAGCTTAAAGATACATGACATTTATTTTGCATGGAAATGAACTTAAAACTGGTCTTTTTTGCGTCATGTGTTTTACATCAAAATACACTAAAAACCCTTATTTACACTTTTCAGGGGGACAGGGCAAAAAAGTGTAAATAGTGGAAAAGTGTAAATTTAAAGAAATCTCAAAAAACCTATTCAGCGTACCTTATTTATTTAGTACTTTTGTTTTCCTGGTGCTTAACAAAACCCTACAGGTAAAATCAAAGTGATAGTATTCATGCAAGCAATGTATTTATCATATTTTGTCACATAAAATTTGTTACTGTGTGAGTTACCAATATCGGAATTGAATATACTGTTGTGGGAAGATTTATAGCACCTGCACATGCCACGAGAACATCTTAAAAAAAAGTTAGATGTGATTATTTTTTTTTATCGTTAGGTTAGTACTATTCAGCCTTTTGCCATTTTTTGCAAATGCTATCACGAATTTAGAAAAAACAGTACCCATTTGAATGGGCATTTAAACTTCTTTTTAGATCAACACATGTTTCCACGAACTCGTCACACTTCTCCATTATTACAGTATCTATTTTTGGTTTATCAAAAACGTCAGCAATTTTTTTTGATTACATTACCATTTTAGAACCATTTAAATACACTGCACTAAAATGGAAATTATTTATAACATAACTGTTTATAGTAAAACATTTTCAAACACGTTGAGAAAATTTTAGGTTAAAGTTACCGTTATTTGCGCTTACAAAGACAAACGAACGTATGTTGAGAGATCAATGTTGCCAACGTGAATACAGGGATCGATAGCGTTCGAGACAATTGATAGCGCTAGCGGCAGCAATTTTCTTGCCGCCATCTTGGATTTATTGTGCCGTGAGCGCGATCACTGTCATTCTTCTATGGCATTGCACGTGATCACCAACCTCGCTGTGCTGTTTTGTTCTATTTCCATACCAGTTTTTATGTCCTTTCTTCGTCATCTATGACTCTGAAATCTTGTGTTCTTATTGTCTTTGGATGGCGAAAACATGGAAGAAAAACGTAAACAGTGGGAAAAATAATATTTTGATGGTGTGATATACAGGAAAATTTAACATTGCATTAAATGGCAAACAAACGGGACCTGAAGAAAAAAGTGCAATTCACGGAAAATCGTAAATAACGGTAAACGTAAATACGAGGTTTCACTGTATTGCCTGTTTATGATTGTACTTTTTTCATTCTGAATAGTTAGCAGCTATGCTGTAATCTGAAAGGGAATCTTTGAACTTTCTTCACAACAAAATTAAGCATACTCACTGCTCGAAAACCCAGCTTACAGCAAGTGCTTAGCTCACTTTTTTGCTACCTATTGCTTGCATATCAGTTATGGTATCTCTGTAAATTTTGGGTATTATTTGCATATTTATTTTGCTCATACCCTAAACTACTTAACGTGACACAGTCCCACTGAAAATTAGTGCATTTCACACAACAGTATTAAAAAGAATATAACTCAGCAGATTGTCAATTATATTAAAAATTCACACACATTAATATGAGGATGTCCAAGTCCAAAAACATATTGTATTTACGCAATTATAACACCCGCTTGTGTATAACACCCACCGTAATTCTCAATTTCAAAACTTATAAAACTAAAATTTATGTATGTGACACCCATTGATATACTTCAACTGCAAGTTCTGTGATTGACACTTTAATTGTTATTGATTGCCTGCAAATTGTGTGGCAACGTCGCCCTGGTGCTTTGCTGCGCAATCGTGGTATGTTGCTGTTGGACAGATTTCGTGCCCACTTAACAGATGAAGTCAAGAAACGTGCAAGCGAAGACAGCGATCTTGTTGCATCCTGGGTGGCATGACAAAGCTTCTAGAGACTCTAGATGTGGTGGTGAATCGGGCGTTCTAAGTCGAGTTCCAGCGCGTGCAGATGTGTGAAGTGTCTTCTGCTGGCAACTCTCTGCTACAGGTGATTGTATGGAGCGTCCTCGGTGCTGGCACAGCACCCTTGCTGGAGGCCACGACTGACGA
This sequence comes from Medauroidea extradentata, assembly GCA_003012365.1. NCBI lineage: Eukaryota > Metazoa > Arthropoda > Insecta > Phasmatodea > Phasmatidae > Medauroidea > Medauroidea extradentata. The sequence goes on along the minus strand of PNEQ01002179.1, from coordinate 34,233 downwards.
ATTGGCGTTCCATCTCTGAAAAAATAATCATCAAAAGCTTCAAAGTGACTGGTATTTCTTGTGAACTGGACGGCACGGTATATGACATGCTGCTTGATACGCCGGACGCATATTCCAGCAGTGATGAAAGTGATGAGTTTTAGGCCCAGTAACATTGACTGAAGTCTATGTGTTTTTCTTTGTGTTTTGTAACTGAGGGGATTTTTGAATTTTTTTTTTTGTTACGATGACGACAAAGGAGACTTGAAATTGTTTTGTTTATCTGATGACTTGAGAGAAAAAATGGTAGCTGCCATATTTGTTTAGTATTTCCCAAATTATTTTGTGTTTGAAAATAAAAAATTTGTTCTCTAAATTTTTTTTTATCAGTTGAAACCTAGTTGCACATTAGTATGTTTGTGTTTAAATGTAGTACCCGAAAACAGATTTTTTGAGATGAAACATTTTTTACAAAAAGTTGGCTCATGTATAACACCCACTCATGTTGTAGATGCTGCATTTTGGTAAAAAAAGAAATGTGGGTGTTATATTTGCTTTAATACAGTAATCGTAGTGTCTTCAGCAAACCGTAATGAATACTAAGAGAATGCCAAACAAGAGACAAATTGCAAAGCGAGCCAAGGCTGTTACATCTTCATGTGAGCAGCACTTAGCCACCAGGTTGGAATGGGAGGAGTTGGCAATTGTCTAAGGGAGAGTGGTCCTTATGCATTGCTGACAGTCCATATTTTGTAAAACATTACATAACCACTTTATATAGTAGACTGTGTAATAGGGTGGGTGGAAAAAGTCAATTTCCCTAGTATCGATTTCTAATAGGCCTCAAAAGTTGCGTATTTTCGTGCTAATCAACAAAAAAAATAGCTAAAAAATAAAACACCTATTTAGTTTGCACAAAGAGCCTAGAGTTAGGTGAAAATGATGAAAAACATTAAATTTGTTGTTTATGCTAAACTTATTCTGACTGCATGTTTTGGTTTCTAATAGAATATAAGTACTTCATTTTAGTTGCCTGATGATAGGAAAATTATATTTAAACACCATGCACAACATTTTCAGTTCGCGCAAAAGGCCTACAGTTTAATAATTTTGTCGAAAAATTGGTGTTTTTACAGGTATAGAATTATTCACAGATTTTACTTAATTTAATAAATGACATAGCCTTTGCGTGTAATTTTGTTTACGATCTTAAATCTCAATTAAAATTGCTTATTGGTGTTAATCTGACAATATTATCTACAAGTATTGAGCAAGCCAGCCTCACTTCAAACTTGTTGCAACACGTTTTCCTCACTCTTTCTGCTCCAGTTGAGGGGAAGCAAACGTGGCAGCAATATCCTGTCAATTGTCTGTCAGTTGGTACTTGGCTTGCCTCATGAGAACATCTCGTTGCAGTGCTAGTCCTTTAAATAGCTATTTAGCTAGAGTATGGTCGCAGATCAAGCAAGAGTGTAGAGACACATCTTTCCTACAGGTGAGTGTTTTTCTTGTTACTTGTTATAGTTGCGAAGAGTGACAGCTGGAGATTCAAAAAACGGTATTGCTGACAGGACAGACATATCTCTGTCCTATTTTTGGTTTGCCTAAGAACTAAGCATGAAAAAACTACCGACATAAGAAGACATGATGCCAAGTTTCCTTTAAGAAAGCTATAAAATTTCAGTTTCGCTTGGTGCAAAGAAAAAAAATTGCGTTTTCAACCATAACCTATAGTGTAGCTACTAAAATAGAGCGACTTTATTATAAAAACTTCCATTCCAGTCTTGACACACACTCAGGTTGTGCAAATGATAAAACACTATCATGATGAGTATTATAATTTAAGAAAATCATACTACTGTGACATGGAACAAAAGTGGTTTATTGAAAAAGTAGAGAAATTCGTAGCTGACGTGAAATCAAAGGTCTTTTATATTGATGCCTGCAAGTGTGCTATATCATATTCTTGTGTATGTGGGAAAAAGCAAATGCTTGTAACTGCCCTGTAATTGTACAATGTAGTTGTGAAAAAGACAAAAAAATTCCACCAATTGAAAGAAAGTTTATATTCAACCAGCAAACAACCAGAAGTGCTTACATTGGCAGTACAGATCAACACGAGACAGGGAATGTTAGGAAAAGAAAGGAGATAAAATAAGTAGGATTATTGTGAGATACTGTTGCAGTTGAAAATGACACTTTTGACATGGAAAGGGAAAGTACTCAAAAATCTCTAGACGAAAGAAGAAGTGAAATTGATCTCTCTTTAGTTCATCAACCTCTCAAATGAGATTGAAATTAACATCTTGAGCTGTAGTGACAGATTTGGTCATAAACACACATTTAAGGTTATTTAAAGAACAAGATATTTCCCAGACAACATTAAAAGAATCATAAATTCTGTCATTCAGAGAAAAACATATTTCTCTCACCCAGAAAACATGTTGCAGGCTATGATAGTGGATGAGAGGCAATACTCACGAGCGTTGGGTTCCAGGAGATTATTAAAAGCCAGAACTCAAAATTGTAAGAACTGTTATGACTCTCGTGCTAAATTTTGATGCTTTTTATTACATAGACATAATATATTGGGTGAACTGTAAGCTGTCTCCCCCTCCATTAATTGAAAGCCTAACAACATATACCATTTCGTAAGTTCTGCAAAAAACTGCCAGAGTTTAACTATTTAAATACGAATCATACCCAAGCTGTTGAAATGTGCGTCTGCAGGGAAAGTTTGCGGACAAGACTACAGAGACTGTTATATTAGAGCAACTTTGCTCAAAATCCTCAATGCCCAGATTTGATCATAATATGATTTACAGAACATCTTTGGCTAAATCAACGTAATTTAGCTAGCCCTTATTGATTGGATGATTGGTATCGATCCGATGTGGGTGGAAGTCTAATTTTAGCCACCTCCTCGTGATGAGTTCTGGGTCATTTAATAAGAAAACATTGTAAAATTGGCAAAGAACTAGACATGGAGTCACTCAGTAATTATTGAGAAAGAGAGCACTTTACAATTTAAAATTCCTCCATGAGTATGTTTGAATATCTTTATAAACACCAATATTTCGCTCAATTTATTAACTTTAGGCTTTTTTCACGAACTGAAAATTTTGTGCATGGTGTTTAAATATAATTTTCCTATCGTCAAACAAATAAAATGCAGTACTTATATGCTATTAGAAACCAAAACATGCACTCAGAATAATTTTAGAATAAGTGTCAAATTTAATGTTTTTTGTCATTTTTCCCCAAATTTAGGGCCTTTGTGTGAACTAAAGATATAATGTATAGTTTTTTCATTAATTTTCCGTTGATTAGCATGCACATACACAACTTTTGAGCCCTGTTGGAAATTGATACTCAAAAACTTCAACGCACCCTACTGTGTAAGCCCATATAGGCAATATGCCTGCATTAAAAGATTATTAAAAACTATTTCTACCTTCAGATAGAATCCATAGTACTGATAGCAAAAACTGTACTAAATTGAAAGGCATATCAGTTGGACTACAACAATAAAGAAACAGCTTCCTTCATTACTGAGGCCCTTTAATTAAGGGGATGTGCATGTTGCTTTTATGTATATACTAGTGCACAGAAAGTAGCTAAGGTGTTACCTTGTTGTATTGGTATTATTTCGAGAATAAAAGAGCTCTGCAGTGTCAAAAATCGATGCAGTGGTATGTTGTGTTGCAGCAACTTGCGTGATATCAAAATATATCCATGCTTTTGTGATGGCCTATACAGGATATAAAATTAACAATCTTTAAAGAAGCCAAAAATGAAGCAGTCACTTTTTTTTTAAGCTCTTGATATCTTAGTAAATTACAAAAACCGTTGAAACACTGTCAAACAGGGTGAGATTATGCCACTTTTTGTGTTTCTTTGTGTATAATTCTCAAATAATTTCTTTGTTATCTTGATGTATAGTTGCATTAAGTAGCCACATTCTTCAGCTCTCATAACAGAGATGAAAATCATTCAATACCAATTCTCAAAAACTCACAAATCTGTAAAATGTCATGGCACAATCTCACCCCCTGTGGGGGTGAGTTTGTGCCACACAGTTTTCCTATTTATATTGCCTAAGAAAATCATCATGGCACAAACTAATCGCACACCAGGGTCATTTTGTTCAGCATTTCAACTATTGATTACTGTAATATTTGAATTTTTCGTTATAAATGCTTGACTGAGTAGGGAAAATGACTATGTAACACAGATGTTGATAAAACATGTGATAGAAGTTTCATTTCCAATACCAGCTGGTAGCAAATGCATATTAAGTGTAAACACGAAAGTAACAAACATATCTGAAAGTTATTAGTAAACAAAAAAAATGCTGGTACACATACAATAATGTAGCGGGCCTCCATCCAGCGAAGCTGCTTCTCCAAGTATTAGTCTCGGCCTGCACCCTCCCACATGCTCAGCAGTAGAGCAACTCTCTTCTCAGTTTATGGGCAGTTCGGTGAGAAAAAGAAAAATAACTGCACAATCAGCAAAACCAAGCAAATAACTCAGAATTCAATTTGAGAATGAAAAAACAGCGTTTCATTCCCCAATCACTCAAGTTATAACACTCCACGTGTTTACAGAAGTAAAATTTTATGGGCTCTGCCTACAAAAATGAAATCCAGGTAAATTATTTAACCCACGCGCCAGTCCGGCTGAAATACTACTCTCTGAAGATTATTATTTACTGTCTCAACTATGCGTGGTTTCAGCCTCTGAAAATCACACACACACTAGCCCGATGCTGGGCAATTAATCTTACATCCCGCGACCGTCAAAACACGTCCATTCTCTTGGCCATCTCCAACACTTAGAAGAAAAAACCTCTCGCCTCACCAGGGACTACATCCTCCCGGTAGCAGAAATACATCACACCAAATGGCAGACATACGTGACGTATTCTGAAACGTGCCACCCAGCGCTCCTACCGGTGTATACATTTAGTGAATATAATATTTGTTTTGAATCACAGAAATAGAATTAGCAAAAAAAAAAATACACACAGTCATGTATATTATCAGTAACAACTATGCAGCATGCCTTGTAATTCTGAAATTAAATACATTCAATTATTTTATATAGAAAATTAATGGACTCAGTGCTTACATTGCAAATGTTGTCATTCTTAATATTCTTGTGATAATAAATAAAAAATACAGCGTGGCCCTTCGAAAAATAGCTAATAATTACACAAACTTATAAACTACAATTTAACAAAGTCAATGTCCTTGTTAAAGCCCTGTCAAGTATCCTGTTTTGCATCCTGTATGCTTTAAGAGTATTTAAAACATCACTTATTATTGCTGGAAGAAACATATCACATTTTCCAACATCGTAGTCCGGGTTCTTGAGACTCAACCGAGCGACTAAAACAAACTACCTTCAAAACTGTGTTGCAACCATAAACAGAATACTTGTGAAGCACCCTGGGATCCTAGTATTGATGCTGATGCTGGCCCTTTTCAAATAAAATAATAAACAAACCTACTCCAAATTACGTCACAAAAGTTACTGTTAACAGTGCTTTTATTTATTAGGAATGGTAGGGCGGGTGTAAAAATGGCCATATACCTTACAACTCCCCAGAAAGGTTTGACAAAACAGAGCTTGGCAAACCTTACTTATTTTTGGTACAAGAGAAATTCCCGCCGGTGATGTCAGCATTGAACTTAGTAGTCCAAGGCTTGGGTCACTTAAAAAAAAAAGTAATCAATATACAGGTACCAGAATCCTATAGGTTCTCACAATCAGCCTGCCACAAATCACAAACATTTATGTGCTGGAAAGTTACTAAGTATATCCATTTGAATTACCAATTGTTATCAAAGCTGCACATTACGCATACTGATAAACGCAAACCACATTTGTTACCAAGGATCATCACCCATCACAAGAAAATGCTTTTGCTTGTTGCTGACTACTCTGCACTGTGTAGCCATACAAATTTACAAACCCTCACAACCACTCTCTCTCTACTGCACTACCATACAGCTGCCTATAATGTGTCCACTTCTCCTCGGGCCACACCCACCTCTGCATCCCAACACTTAAATGGTCTTAATAAATAAGAATTATAGATACCCTTTATCATCACCTCCTCATCAGCAATCTTGGCCAACTCCCAGTCGTTAGGTCTGACTGATCTAAAAATTATAAAGGGTCCATCATACAACAACAGTTTTTTCGTCTCCTTACTGACAAACTGACTGCGTTCCGCAACCCGCAGCAAAACCTTATCGCCTATTCTAAAGTTCGCCTACGTCAGAGCCTGTTGCCTACTCCTCTCCGCCTCTGCCTTCAACTTATCGCTTACTCTCTCCAGCCACTCTACCTTCGTTGGGGCTGTTCCAAGCGGGAACTCTTAAGATGGCGGCCAGCAGTTCTCTCAGGACTCTCCTTTTTGTCAACTCTATGGGGATGAACCCCATGCTGCTATGCACATGCTTGTTGAGAACTCATTGACCAGTGGAACGGCCTCAGCCCAGCTGCTGTGCTTCTTGTGGCAGTACGTCTGCAGTATACAACCAATCTCGCGCATGCAGCGTTACACAGGGTTGCCTTGTGAATATCTTACTGATGTGTAGACCACGTCTACCCCTGCCCATAGCATCTCCCAACGCCATATGTCTGCCCTGAATTGTGTACCATGGTCACTTATTACACGCCTGGGCTTACTAAACTGTGGAAAGTGGTCGTTCAACATCCTGTTTACACAGGCTGCTGCCGTAGCCTTCCGACCAACTTAGTAAACACGTCAAGCACTACTAATAGATAGTATACACCTCCCCTCAACCTGGGCAACAGTCCATATAAATCTACGGCGACCAGATCTAAAGGTCCCTCGGGGATGATGGCCTGCCATGGGCCCTCCCAATTACGATTTAGGAATTTGGCACGCTGGCATAACTCACAGCAACTGATAAACTTACGCACACACACCGAGACATACCACTCTAATAGTAGCTAGATTGTAATAGCCATAAAGTCTTCTTTTCTCCGAAATGCACGGTGGACCGGTGCACGTGCATAAACAAATCCCAAATCCGTGCCCTAGGCACACACACTCGCCACCCCTCCTCTCCTAGTCTTTGCTAATGCAGAACCAACTTACGACCTTATTGGTGGCAAGATCCATCACGTCCCCTTCCAGGTCTTCCAACACACTGAAAATGCTTTGCCAAACGTTGTCAGCCCTCTGCGCTGCCGCAATCCCCTGAAACTGATTAACCAGTGTTACGTCCCTTTCCACCACAACTCTGGCCAACATCGGCCCAGTCCTCGGTTTATTCTCCAACATAACTTCGCTGCCCGCTATGATTGTCTGACTTAAAAGGTCAGCGTCAGCATTGGCGTGACCTGTTACATACTACACGTTGAATTCAAACTCCTGCATAGCTAAACACCAACGTGTTAGCCTGCTACCCATCAGTCGACACGACTGCAAAAATGTGAGGCTATGGTGATCTGATAACACAGTCACCTGATGTCCTAACAGAATGTTTCGCCATTTGTTTAGGCCCCACACCACGGCCAAACATTCGCGTTCCGTGACTGTATATGCACGCTCTGCCACTGTTACGGAGCGGCTAGAGAAAGATACTAGTTCTTCCTCACCGTCCTCCCTTCTTTGATCCAACTTGACCCCCAGGCCATAGCCTGATGCATCAGCATATATAAAGAACTTTCTACCAAAGTCAGGGTAGATGACAACACACTCACTGGTAAACAACTACTTCACTGTCGTGAAACTCTCCTGGCACTCAGTCGTCAAATCCCATGCCGTTCCCTTTTTCAAAAGTTTCAACAAGGGGGCTATTTCTGTCGCGAAACGTTCAGCAAATCGTTGGTAAGAGTTGCACACACCGAGGAAACTCCGTAACTCTTTAACATTCCTAGCCACCGGGAACCTGTGTATCAACTCGACCTTGGCCGGGTCAGGTCTGATACCTACTGCGTCGAGGACAAACCCAGGGAATTTTACCTCGTCCCGCAAAAATAGGGATTTACTTAGCGTCGAAGTCAACCCTACCGCTTTCAGCTGTACGCAAAGCATGGTCAAAATGTCCAAGTGCTCTTAAAAACTGCTGCTCACCACCAACAGGTCGTCCACATTAAGTATGTACTACCACACTCAACTCCGGGCCCAAAGACTTATCAACGGCACGACAGAATTCGCCGACACTGTTGGTCAGACCAACGGGAAGCACACAAAACTGGTAACTCCGACCTTTGTAGAGGAAAACCGTATATTTCCTGTCAGATGGGTGGAGTGGCTGGCACCTGTCAGAACCCCTTACAAAAGTCAGATGTGTTAATATACTTTTACCCCATGGAACATCGCAAACAGATCATCCGGTTCTACCGGCGACTATCGATCTGGCACTATACTGCTGTTTATAGCACGGGCGTTGATACTAACACATATTGAGCCATCCCTTTTCCGCACACAGACAAGCGGGTTGATGAATGGGGAATTCCCGCACTTGATGATACAGTCGGCCATGATCTCTTCAATCTGCTTAACTACTTCATTGCGGCATGACCATGGGATCGGGTATGTCCGCTGCTTAAATGGTGACTGGGATACGGGCCTTATACTGAGTTGTACGTCCCGGCTGTCTGGAGAACACATCACGATGCCTAACCAACAAATCTCTCAAACTTTTCTTCTCCCCCTCAATTCTGTCCATCCGACAACACGTCCTCCACTTTCTTCTCCCACTCGTCACCCCTATTCACTTGGATACAATTGACAGCAACCTCTTCGGGTGTTGACCCACGCCAACATGCCTACAGCATCGCCCATTCCCGCCTCACTGGCCAGTTCAACACTTGGCGACTCCTTTGCACGTTGCCGTTTTGCCGCTTTTCGGAACATGGGTAGCTTCGTCCCACCAATATGTACTACCCGGCTCGTAAAGTCGATGACTACATCCTCCGCCTGCATGAAATCAACCCCTATGATCAACTCCCTTGTTAACTGAGGTACAACTAAACAAACAATGCGAAACTGTCGACCACCAATATCAATTTCTAAGAAAACCTGCTTGTTAACTTTCCGTCCACGCCCCTTTGTCGCACAAACAATCGTTACCTGCGGTACTGGGAGCATAGAGAACCTTATTCTCTCCCCTTGCATCGCCTCATGCAACTGCTGGGACACCGCACAGATCTCTGACCCAGAGTGTCGAACAGAACATCCCAACCTTTTACCTGCAATGTTGCCACATAATTCTGGCACACTCACCAGTTCGACCTCAGGTTCATCTTCCCCAAGCAGAAATTCCCTATCATCCTGTATCATGGTGGTAGCCACCTGCCCTTGTCTACTGCCACTGGTCGTGCCATCCCTACCACCTAAGCGGCGCGACCGCGGCCATTTCCCTGCCGCTTGCCTTGCCTAATGTTCTCACTGCCCAGATGCCGCGGCTGCCACATGCAATTGTCTTTAGTCAGTCTGTCCTGCCTGACATTACTTTGTGGCAGACGTTGCCTCCAACTCCCATTGTTGTTTTGGTGTTTGTGCCTCAGGTCACCCTACTGTTGCAAATGGAATGCACCATTGTTGTCATTATGCTGTTGTGGGTGTCGTTCTGCACCATCCTCATGGTTGCTATGCCTACTCCCCTGGTTGTTTTCCCTTGGCCATACCTGCGGTACCCCCCAAATTGGTTACCGCCTGCCTGCCATTGACCACGACCTGCCCCTACTGGGCCATCCTCTTGTCGGTCATGTCCGTGACTCCCCGCGCCCTCTGTCCACAGCCCGTTCCTCGGCGCGTCCATATTGACCTCGTGCCAGGTATCTATTTCCCCCTCGCTCAGCTTATCAAATTGGTCTAATTTTCTCAAAATGTCCCTAAGTTGCAATATAGTCTTAAATTCCTTTCCCACCAACGTCCGCCGCACATCATATGGCGTGTGGGAATACACCAGTGTAGTAATGTCAGTTTCACTAAGGGGCTGGTCATATTGACTGGACCGCTCGGTGATCTTGACCAGATGCTTCTCAAGACCCCTCACTCTGCAAGCCCCTCGATATAGCGCAGCACTGTCCTTTCCCTGTGCACGTGCACTCCAATATTCCCCTAAACACTGTTTTTCAAATATGGGAAACTCTGAATTTCCCGTTCACGCATTGCCAGCCAGTTCACTCATCGCCCTGGCACGGAGCGTTTAGCTATCAGGGTCTTCTCTACCTCACTACATACATTCATATATACCAAAGAAATCACGCAGCTTCACTAAGTGCTGGCGTGGGTTTTCCTCCTCAGTCCCTCGAAACTTGAGAATATCCTGTTCCCGGTAGTTTTGACTTATCCACATCACTGCCTTACCTGGCTCATGTTTATAAGTTTCGATATCGCACCTACCTTGGCCTATCTTGCTCTCTAGTTCTCTTACCTGTATTCTGAGTGCCTTTACTTCTTGTTCCTGCATGTTAATTTTACCCTCACATTGCACCACCACTTTTTCTACTGCTACAGCGCGGTCACGTATGTGCCTTACGGCCGTCCCCTGCGCTGCCAACTCATTGTTTATCTTTTCCTTTACTATTTCCTGCTCGCTTCCCAAACAAGACCCAGTTTCCTCTATCACAGCTTTCCCATTATTAACTTCCTCACTCACCTTCACGATCTCTTCCCTAACAGCCTTTGATTATTCCCCTCGCTCCTTACGTAGCTCCGTCGTTACTGTTCGGAACCTCTCTTCCCGTTCCCTCTGCATTTCCACCTGCAACCTTGCTACTGTCTCCTCCATTTAGCTTTCTTTCAACTCTGCAGTAGCTACCCATATCATTTGTGCTATAGCACTTAAGTTTAACTGATTGGGTGTTATTTGCTGTATACCCCCTTCCCCGCGGGCCCCACAGTTGCTACTGCTTATAGATCCCCCTTCTGCTTGTGACCCCTCATCACCACTATTATTTCCCAGGGTTCTGTGTTCCTCAATGTTTTCAACATCTTCAAACCCCTCCCCTAACACCATTCCTCCTTCTGTACCCTATATTTCGTACACAGGGCCCACTTTACCACTAAATTCAATACAGTAAATTCATCCCCCCCCTTTTTTTTATCCTCACTCTCTGCTATCACATACCCAAGAAACCACGCAGCACTTGTGAGCAGCACCTCTAACAATAACCCAAATTACATGTACCGCCTGCTCCACAAGGAAACAAACAGACTTCTCTGCTTGTAAAATGTTATGCTTTCTTTCAAAGGACAATCATGTATGGCCTATTATGAGTGGGGTAATTTATGCTATGAAAACGTTAATTACTGTGTAGAAAAGTCCTTGTTTTACAAAATTAAATACATTAACTGTTATTTACTTGTACTGACTGCAATGTTTTATGTATGTTAAGAAAACATTGATGAATTTGACATGCTTAGCAACACTCACAATTATGAAACTAAAGGCAATAGATTATTTAACATTCCCTATAGTAGGCCTAGACTGAATAAGACCTAGAAAATTTACCAATAAACAGCCACGAAAGTCGTTGCTGAAATACCTATTAAGAAATTGCCTATAAATAGGTTAAAGATAGAGAAAAAAATTAACAAATGGTTTGGCAAACATCCTCTTTATGATATATACTAGTGTTCATGTCATTATCCCCTGATCAGTTATATAATTTATAATATATAATATCCAATACATATTTCGTGTGCGTTACATATCATAATAATACTGACGAAAGCAATTACAATGTAATGTTGTTTTAAAGTTCAACAAACGAATATACACATACAAGAATAAACATTTGTTGTGTCTCGGACGTGCAATTAAATGATGGCCTGCAACACACACTTTTCGCCCGGTTACCTGGCCTACCTTTGTTTTTACACGCCACTCACGCACACCTTTCTGTAACAGGGCACGCTGGTTATCGGCCTTTAGTTCCCACGTGGTCGTCGTACGTCTTTTCACACGTGGCCACATGGTTATCACAGTTCTCTTCTCTTCGGCGCTGCAAACCCGCACCGGGCCCTCGCTATGGCACCAAATAATGTAGCGGGCCTCTGTCCTGCGAGGCTGCTTCTCCGAGTATTAGTCCCGGCCTGCAACCTCCCACACACTCAGCGGTAGAGCAACTCTCTTCTCAGTTCATGGGCGGTTCGGTGAGAAAAATAAAAATAACTGCACAATCAGTAAAACCAAGCGAATAACTCAGAATTCAATTTGAGAATGGAAACAGAGTTTCATTCGGCAATCACACAAGTTATAACACTCCACATGTTTACAGAAGTAAAATTCGATGGGCTTGGCCTACTAAAATGAAATCCAGGTAAATTATTTTAACCACGCGCCAATCCGGCTGAAATACTACTCTCTGCAGATTATTATTTACTGTCTCAACTATGCATGGGTTCAGCCTCTGAAAATCACACACACACTAGCCCGATGCTGGGCGATACATCTTACATCCCGCGACCGTTAAAAACACGTCCATTCTCTAGGCCATCTCCAACATTTAGAAGAAATAACCTCTCGCCTCACCAGGGACTACATCCTCCCGGTAGCGGAAGTATGTCACACCAAATGGCAGACACACGTGAGGTATTCCGAAATTTGCCACCCAGCGCTCCTACCGGCGTATACATTTTGTGAATGTAATATTAGTTTTGAATCATAGATATAGAATTAGACAAAAAATACACACACACACACGTGTGTGTGTGTGTGTATATATATATATACACACACATACATATATACACACACACACACACATACAGAGTGGGGCTGAATTCGACCGACAAACTTCAGAAGTACAGTACGCGCACATTCCTCCATTCTTGTCAACGAGCGAGGTGGTGCAAGTGTATAACATTGCAGGAATCTATGGGTTCGATTCTCGACTCTGCCCATCCTTGTTCCTGTTTCCCATGGTTTCCTGAAATCACTCCAGATAAATGATATGTTGAATCCCTTGACATTGGTCATGGCCGATTCCTATCGTGGTTCTCTGACATTGTTCAGTTCTTTGTATTACTGTGTCTAATGATCTTAGCTGTTGATGAGATGTTAGGCCTCCATTCTCTCCCATCCCTCAGTCATAGCAGTTGGTACGGCAGCCAGCCATTCAAACGTGTATGCCGTATTGGCTACGTAGTAATAACTGTTTTACTGCAGCCCACAATTTTTACGGATTTTACACGAAAATGGTTGGTCCTACGCATTTACAACAAGGCGAACTTTTTTACTTCTGACGTGCTTCTCTTGTAGAAAACCGCATTAAAAGTTCTTAATTCCTGATGATAGAAAAGTGTCATGTAATAAAAGGGGTAGCCACCCAAGTATTTTTTATTAGGGTGCAAGGTATTGATGTGATTATATTATGTATTTCAAGGTCCAGGTAGTATAAAACAATGCTCAACTTATCATCATTAAATGCCTCTTCATTTCCATTATTTTACAAAAATACACTTTAAATTTTCTGTGATTAAGGGCTCACACCACCCTTAATATTAGCTTTAGGTGAAAAGTGTCCCATACATTTTGTACTTATTTTTTCATAAGGAATCACCTCCCAAAGTTTGTCGGTCAAATTCAGCTCCACCCTGTATACATTGTCAATGACTATGCAGCATGCCTTGTAATTCTAAAATTAAATACATTCAATCATTTTATATAGGAAATTAATGGACTCAGTGCACACATAGCAAATTTTGTCATTTTTAATATTCTTGTGACAATAAATGAAAAAAAGCACGGCCCACCGAAAAATAGCTAATAATTACGCAAACTTATAAACTACAATGTAACAAAATCTATTTCCTTTTTCAAGCCCTGTCAAGTGTCCTGTTTTGTGCCCTGTATGCTTTAAGAGTATTTTAAACATCACTTATTATTGCTGGAAGAAACATCACATTTTCAAACATCGTAGGCTGGGTTCTTGAGACTCAACTGAGCGACTGAAACAAACTACCTACAAAACTGTGTTGAAACCATAAACAGAATACTTGTGCAGCACCCTGGGATCCTAGTGTCAATGCTAACGCCGGACCTTTTCAAATAAAATAATAAACAAACCTACTCCAAAGTACGTCACAGACGTTACTGTCAACAGTGCTTTTATTTATTAGGAATGGTAGGGCGGGTGGAAAAATGGCCAAATACCTTGCAATACCTAAGATAGGTGCCTGAGACACTTAAAAATTACAAAGACAATGTTCATAAACTTCTCGTACAGGCATCTAATCTAATTCACATCACTAAAAGCAAAAAATTAAATTATTTATTTAAGTCAACCAGGAACAACTCCCTTCGAGATGCCTGTTTAGGATGAGGTAGCATCCTGATAACAGCATCCATCTTGTACCAGATTTCTTCTCATTTTGCAGGCCACTTCCAATATTTACTAGTCCTGGTCATAGCACTTATTTTTAACTTCTTATTCATCTATCACTGTAATTGTCCCTGGATAAACAATGCCATCATACAAAAATGCTAGAAGTCCCCAATACTTGGACTTGTGAATTGAAAATTAGAATTACTACAAGTGTGTACAACTGCTTGAGACGTGTCAGTAAGTGGTGCACATTCATTGGAGTTATCATTTTCCAAATCTGACTCAATCAAACTTCCTAAACTGTCATCTGTTTCATCGTAGTGTACATTTTCCTCTTCACTGCTACTGGTGTCTGATTCATCTTCTCTGGTTTTCTGTTGGCGATTTTGGCGACCCATTTTTGATCTACTGGTACCAGTAGGCCTACTGGTACTTTGTTCACTTTCATCTGCATTCTTCTGCAAGTCATTTGCACATACACTCTTTTCTGGTGGTACAGATAATTTCTTCCTTCTCATCTTTCAATGTGCTTTGACTTCGTCTTGCCTTCTTTTCTTCAAATCCTCTAAAAAACTTTCACCAATTTTTGAGGATGGAGAGTTATCAGCATCGATAACATTTTTCATTACATTGTCACACAGCCTCGATAGAACAATATGTGGGTTTAGAGTCACAAGAATGTGTTATATACAAAGTACAAAAGCATTTCACAACTCTTCAGGTCAATGACATTTCAGCAATTTGTGCATTATAAGTTAGTGAAGATGTATAATGGGCTCAGTTTGCCAATATTCGTGGAGTAGATGGTGTTATGTTTCGGAACATAGACTATGTTACAAGACTATTTATATTGAGCCGGGATTGGCTCTATTTAGTTCTTTTGAGATGTCTACCAGCAGTACGGTTGGGTTAACGAGTCATTCTTATCTGACTCCAGTTTGGTGTGGGCCTATATGAACTGACTTGCCCTTGTTTCCCTGCCTTCGTATTAAGTGCTCCGTGATGACGTCCCAAGATCTTATGCTCATCTGACTACGGCTCTTCGGCTC
>PNEQ01002179.1:0-18777 GCA_003012365.1 Medauroidea extradentata | reverse complement strand
TTCCCCTCCTTTCGGCGGCCGCTGCTCGGCTCCGGCGGCAGGGGGCAAGTTGATTCTGCTGTGGTACCTCGAGTAAGGAGGTAGTAGTGTTCGGTCGCGACCGTGGCAGCACACTCTTGGCGTCTGTGGTAAGTTTCTTCTGTTTCGGTTGTTCATTATGGGTTTCCTCTTTAATTCGTTTTCCCTTTTTATTACTCACTATTATTTTTTGTCCTAAGGCGCCGGGGTGTGCAATCGCGGCCGCGAACGTCTCACTGGGAATCGGAGAGAATGGAGTTTCTGTTAAAATGGGCGTCCATGCGCCCCCTTGTCTCTTTCTGATTGTTGTTTAATGGCTTGTGGCCTTTACCTTTTGTATCAAAACTCTATGCTTAATATTTGTGAAACCAACTGTCAATGGAATCCTATGTAACGATTTGTTCAATATACAACCCTTCGAACATAATTCCTCCCTGACTCATGTTTATTTGTAGTGATAGTCCCTGTGTCTGTGTGTGAACTTTAAATGAGTACGCTTGTGGGGAAGGGGGTTAGTGGAAATTGAGGCCGGACAGCTTGTCCAGGTATTTCGGCCGTGATTGTTCACGAGACCGTGGTGATAGGTTTCAATATCAAAGTTTGTCATATTTTTTTGTGTTAATATACCATGGAGGTAGAGAAATAAAAGAGTAAAAGTTGTTGTTAAACAGATGGGAATGATAATAAAAATGGAGAATTTTTTTTGTAAATGTGTGTGTGTCTGTAGAGAGTCGTTTTACAAGCTAAACTACAGGCCATCCAGAGACGCGACTGGTTAAAATCAGGTAGATTTTCAGGCGCGATGTAACAGATGAAATGACAAAGTATAATCGTATTGCAAGAGTAATGTTGTCTATCCTATCCGAACCACACAGCAACCCTAAGTGTGAGCGGATCTTCAGTTTAGTCAAGAAGAATAAAGAAGAATAGGACACAGTACAGGTCGTCAATGTCAAACAAAGCTCTGGAAGCTATTTATATCCTCAAGTGCAGACAATCTGGTTCATGTTATGAACAAAATAATAGCCCAGATTTTTTGATGAAACCAAACAAGGCAACTGCTTCCTCATTGAAATCACAGTGCTCGCTTTCAAATTAAAAGTTATGTAAATGCTATTTATCTAATTTTCAGTTAATTCACACACAGGTTTGTTGATTAATGATTGCAGCACTTGTTTGTTGTTGCTTTCAGAATTATTTATGACTTTTAATTATTGTAGTGGTTATGTAATGTGGTGCAAAAAATTTCCGCATATGTTTTACGCAAAAATTTACAAATTTCAAATATCTTCCTAATTGTCATCCTGAAAAGTTAGCAGGTATGCATCAAGTAAAAAATGTTTTTTTTTTTTACAGCATGG
The DNA here is from genome assembly GCA_003012365.1 of Medauroidea extradentata. Taxonomy (NCBI): domain Eukaryota; kingdom Metazoa; phylum Arthropoda; class Insecta; order Phasmatodea; family Phasmatidae; genus Medauroidea; species Medauroidea extradentata. The sequence goes on along the minus strand of PNEQ01002179.1, from coordinate 17,398 downwards.
AAACAGGTCATTTTTAACAAAAGATTTATTCTATCTTTTTGCTTGATGAATGTGTCACTTATGGTTTGCCATTGCCAGTGGTGTTTGAAAGTATTTTTAAAGTGATTAACCATTGAAAGTAGAAATTTGTGTTTTATTAACCACTGTCTGCAAATGATCTTTTCTTTGGTGTGGTCATGATGTTTTGGTAAATCATTTTAATTATTTCTTTAAGCAATTAAGCACATTGTAATGATTTTTATTTTAAATGTAACATTGATATTCCTTTGTACCATGTGACGTTTTTGTAGTTGATAAAAACTTATTTTACCTGTGCTCTTTCCCTTCTTATTCATATGAGTTAAGGAGTTTGTATTTTTATTTCAATAATTAAGTATTAAAAACCAAATTATAGCTGTTATTAACCGAGCAATGTGGCGCAATGGTAAAACGTTGGACTCACATTCAGGAGAATTCATGTTTGATTCTTGGCTCTGGCCATCCTTATTTTGGGTTGCTGTGGTTTCCTGGAAATAGCTCCAGGCGATTTCTGACATTGTTCAATTTAGTTAATATGGTTTTGTAGATATGCTTAATACCCCAGGGAGTAATCTTTCTTAAAATTTCTTTAAAAAATTGTGATTTGTATTTGTATGTATCATAGTACGAAATTGAATATTGACACAGAACACAATTCTATAGTTACCATTTTGAGAAAATTTTTATTTAAATCTGCATTGTGAATTTTTATCCTTTTTGGACTGAGGTAATTATCACATTATATTACAATTTAAAAAGCATTAGTTAGATGTATTGAAAAAATATGACTGTATATAATTATGTATAGTTTTTGTGAATTCAGTTACGAGGTTAGTATATTTGGAATTGTGTGTATAAGTTGATAAGAACACTTAGCAGAAACTTGAAATGGTAGGTGTAACATTTTATTTAGCATATATAAAAAAATAATAATTTAAAATGTTTTGTTTAAAATTAGTTTAAGTAAGTAATACGCTTGGGGCCATGGTTGGCGCAGTGGTTAGATCAGTTGCCTCTCACCAAGATGATCTGGGTTTGATTCTTGCCAGGTTTGGTCCCTGGATTTTTGCGTGTTGGATCTGTGCCAGACGATGGTCCAGGTCTGCGGGTTTTCTCGAAGATCTTCAGTTTCCCATTTTGCTACAATCCTTTGGAGTGCAATAGTTAAAAGCATATTTACTGAAACTTTTTCATTTTGTTTTTGACTCGTGGGGGCTCCTCAACACCTTGCCGGCTGCCACATCCAGGGATTTTAGTTTATATCCTGTAATTTCCAGCATTAGCCATATGCTATTTTTTGTTTACTGCATTGCCTACCAGGTATGCATAGGCCCGGATCTGCTTTGCTGTCTTGGCCATCTACCTTGTTCAGTAAAGAGATTTTGTTCAGTACTTAACATTTAGGTCTTTAGCGCTAGTGATGAGCTGTGACATGATGCTAGTATGGAGTAGCGCCAGAATGAAGAGGCATGGGAAATGGGAGATTCCTGAGAAAATGTGCCAACCAATGGCATCATTCAACACGATTCCTACAAGCGATTATCTGGGGACCAACCCCATCAGGAATCGAACCCAAATCACCTTAGTGGGACATGTCCTTGCAGGGTGGATACCACATTTGCCTCACTCGTTATTGTTATAGCATGGATGTGTTCCAGAAGGAATCAGTACTTTACAATTTCTATACTAGATTCTAATTTGTCTAAGGAACCATCAGACTGGATTTGAATTACCAGCCAATAACGCTAGAGGGCAAGGTACGAGTTTTCCAGTAACATGATGTCAGCAATAAAAAAAATACTCTTACTTGATGATTACTGCAAAAATACAAATGTCATGTGCTGATGGAGTATAGTTGGATCTATTATCACTTTCCTTGAAATGTGTCTGTGCTTTGCCTTTAATAACAATTGATGCTCTGTAGCCACCTTTTGAGAGAATGCAGGTAGAGCAGAAATTCTCCAGCAGTTGGTGCACAAGATTCAGCAAAACTCCATAAGCTTAATATACTTGAGTTTTTATACAATACAGAATTTTAAAATTCAAAATATTTATAAGATACAAAAAAACCTGTTCGTTGTATAATTTTGTCTTCCGAGTACTGTCAAGTAAACTATTTTACATGTCTGCCTTACCTACTAGCCCAATGGCAATGGTTTTGTTGTGCTACATTACAGGGAGTAATTCAGTTTTATTTTCGTCTCTGATGCATTATCTGTTTTGTCTGTCAACTGTCAACTTGCAGATGGCAGTTCACTGTGCTCAGCATGAACACATCTTTTTCTGTTATATCAATTCTCTGCAACAATATTACTTGTATGGAACACAGTACACTCAATGTCTTTACTTTGTGTCATAATTTTGGTATCCCTTTTTATTCTGCAGCACAGTATTTGATGATAAACTTTCAAATAACTTGGACTTGTATACCAGTTATTGATAAAAGGTGTATTCTACTGTTCTTAAACAAAGGCTCCATGAGTGTGGTTACAACTACAAGAAATACCAAACTTATGTTGGTTTGTCGACCAGTGTACACTAGGCTTCTACCAATCTTTCGTAAATGTGTACATTTTGGTGTGGTTTGAAAAATGTTTTAAAGTTTTTTATTCTTTAGTTTCAACAACTGGGATAATTTTGTACCAGTAATCTCCAGCAGAATGTAAGTACCAGAGAAATGCAGGCGTCAAAGCAATAAACAGTCTTGAAAAAAATATTTTTTGTCAAATGTAGTATTGGTGTAGATAAAATATTATCAATTTACCAATTATCTTTGAGGCGTTTTAATGCATTGTGCACCATTAACATTGATTGTGGTGAGAGAAGTATAGAGATCACGAAAGTGATATTATCCATTTATGCATGATATTTCTCTGACTAGTCATCTTAAGTTGAATGAAATCAAAATTAAACATATGTTTGAATACGTCAGCTTCTGTGGGATTATCGAGTAACTCTAAATTGTCCAGAGGCTCTTAGTTAAATGTGTAAAAGTCTATGTGGATGAAAGGTCACATTTTTTCCCAAAAAAGTGTGTCATGCAAATTAGGTGAGAAGTTTATTCTTGTCTGGGGGTCTGCAATATTCTCTTTTCCTGCACTGTTATTAGTTTTTATGCACACAGAATAAGAGTTGATGTATCAAAATAACTTAGTAATACTAAATATTAGATTTGAAAGTAGTTTGCTCCATGTTGTTTGTTCAAATACATCAAACTAATAAAATTATTAAATTGTTTCCAAATAATTGTATTATAAATTTTAAAGCACTTTTATCATAAGTTATTGAGAAAATTGGTCTATTTTGCTCATTAAGCATTTGGTGTAAAAGAAATTATAGTACCACTTGAAATGTGTTTTAAAATGGTTGCATGTAACCAGCAAATAAAATGTAATTTTTTTGTACCTGCTCAGTGATGTTGAATTATGTTTCCAAATTTCTTGATTGGAACAAGTTCCATTGAGCACAATACGTGTTAATATTAGCCATATTCCAGAAAACACAATTTTCGCTATTTTATACATGGAGGCCACACTTTTAATTCATGTGTACATCATCATGTAGTTGGAGTGTTGTTAATAATTGTGCAGATTGCTTTTATTGCTGGTTAGATAAAATTAGTGAAGTGGCTACTATGTTTTGTGAAAGGTGTGGTAATGTATTTGTAACAGTGAAATTTCTTAATAGCATATTCTGCTATGAATTCTCTTGTAGTGCTGTGATATTTGTGATGGAATCACTATGATCTTAATAGGTAAAGAATGCTAGTTGGTTATTATGCAGTAATTTTGCTTCTTAATTAGTACTGCAACTGAGAAGACCATTTCACTTGGTACTTTTGTTGCAATTAATGGTCTTATGACCGGATCATCTAAACTGTGATAATGAAGTTAAGAGGTTTTAGAATATTATCTGTAGCTAGTAATGTAATAAACTCTCGAAACTGAATTTCTTTTTTAAAAAATCCAAGTTTTTAACCTTCAAAAAATTTAAATATCTAATTTCAGTAAAAATTATTATGTTTTGCAGTTGTAATCAATAAATTTTCAACTAGTGTTATATTTTAATATCAATAGATATTTTTATCATGTGTTATAATTATTAAAAAATAAGATGTGATGTCAAGTTAGTTTACATGGTTTTAGAAAATATAAGTTTAGCGAGAACCTAAGTCTGGGATGTACCAAGGCACGTGCACCTAAGCAATGACAATACGTAACTATGAGTTATCTGTGTGAACATTCGATTGGTGGGATCAGGTATACTTTTCTGCCAGTAACGTACAAGCAATCTGAAATGCATTCTTATGAAATACACCTGGGCTCCACAACTCACCTTTATTGGGAGTGAAGTGCAGGAGCATTAATGCCTCTTGCTTAAAGTGTGCAATCTGATCTACGGTAGATTGCCTTGGAACCCGGCCATACTTCGTTACAGAATTTAGCAGTGAATATTTTATAATCAAAACCTAAAATAAGTTTGTCTACCCAGCTATACAAAAATAAAAATAGCAGAATCAAATAACAGTACCTTTATAATACTGCACTTGTTAGGGTATAAAATATAATATAATTTTTTAATATGCAATCATTCCATTAATTCCTTAACTGCCAAAGTAAATATTGAAATTCATTTTTGTTATTTTTGCATTGACCATACAAAAGTAAACAACACTTTCAGGATGTTGTAAGGGATTTTATGAAAGCAACCTTATTTACAATCCAAAAGAGACTAAACTAAATAGCAGGTTATCACATTACTAAATATTAAATTAAAACATTGTCAACACATTTTGTTATTGTGGATTATCTTTCTGTGTGCACGTTTGTGTGTGTGTGTGTGTGTGAGAGAGAGAGAGAGATGGTAAAATGAGCATTGATTGCTGTAAACAATATTTTGCTTAAGAAAATTTGGTTACTTTTAACATTTGCTTGTTTTGTAATTTGAATTTCATAGTCATAAAAACATGTTGAACATTCACTTTTATATGGTTCATTATAATATGTTTGTGGACTAAATTTTTTTAACAGGAAGAGCCTTTCATGAACTTCTTTGGGGCAGAAGAGCATGCATTTGGTGACGGGAGCTCCTTCTTCGGGAGCCATTTCTCACAAGGTGGCCACGGCCATTCACAGGGAGGCCATAGCCGATCACACAGAGGCCAAGCACATTCGCATGTCCACACAACCCACCAGTCACACCAGCAGAAACGTGCCCAAACCTGCTACACACGTACTGAACGTGTGGGCAACACTGTCACCACGTACACCGAGTGTCACTAGAACAAGGAATTGCTCAATTCACCATGCAAGTGGTAGCGCAGATGTTTGTTCCCCTCAGTTGTACATTGTAAAGTGTATAGTTATAAACTTTATGTACCTACTTATTTACTTGGAAGGTGCATTTGTGTTGATGTTTTTGTTTCCTGAAAATATGTGTGTGTTGATACCAGACTTATGTTTTCCTTGCCAATGTATATGAGTTAAGACTGTACTTACATCGACACATTTTTTTTTAACTAGTAGGCATCCAAATTATTTTTTTATACTTTGTGTAAGGATACACCACTCAACTCCAAGAAGCCTTTAGAATTCACTGATATTGATGTAACAAGTTGTGATAAAATTTAAGGTGGCATAATTTGTTTACCTTATTAGATGTATATTTTTGTGTAAAATTGTAAAGTGTGTACTCTACATATTTGTATAGAAAGGAGGCAAATACACTTTTGTTCCGATATTTTCACAGCTTTTCTGTACAGTGGATTCTCTATGTATTGAAACCTGATGGATTGAAATACCTGCATCCATGGAACACATTCTGGGGCCGATTAATTTATTTTACAGCATTTTAAGACCACATCCATTGAAATCCCTCATGTATTGAAATTTTTTGTCAGTCCCATGAGAAACGGTAGATAGAGAATCCACTGTATTGGCACTTAAAAAATAAACCTCAAAATATTTTACTGTGTCAGCATGCATGACACTAGAAAATTGACCTCGCAGGTATCAGGGATTTAATAAATCTTGCATTTTTCAGTCAAAAATTAGGAGGTAACTATTGAAACATATTTAAAAAATCAGTTCAGAAATAATGTTGCCTCAGATTCCGTTAACAATACTGTATTAAGTATATGCAGGCTAATATGTTTCAATTAAATAATTACATTTTTCATATTTTAATCCAAAGAATACCAAGACACGTATGGCTATTATTGATATTAATTGTTTCATTGAGATTAAACCATTTATGTAATTTTTTAAACAGATGTGTGTCATATTGAGCATACGCTTAGAAATATTATCCAAAGAAATACAGTACAAATGTTATGGTTCATGAAGGAATAGTCAACTCTCAACTTCACGAACCCGGGAATAACCACCCTCTCGAAGTAATGACCCTTTTTGCAGGAACTGTGGAAAATTGAAAAAAATTAACTCCAAAAATTAAAAAAAATAAAAATATTAAAATTCAAAGAAATTAATAAATTCCGCACTTTTTTCTATGTCCACAAATTTTTGCATTTTTTCTTAAAAAACTGTACTGCTGCACACAGTGTGTTTGTTTTAAAAATATACATTGCTGCCTCTTTCCTCCCGTATGATGTGACGGCCACCTGGCAGTCTACGTGTCCCTTCCCATCTCCCTGCTGGCCGGCGCCTCGCCTGCCTCTTTCACAAGTGATGGTAGGACACACAATTGACACTACCAAACGTCGGGTGCATGTTTCAAATGCTCAGATGTGTGTGGCATAGGGCAGTAGGACACTTGACAACAGCATCTTTGGTGTGAGTCACTAACCCACACGTGTGCTCGTGCCCACACACATGCAATCGGCTCAACTGTACATATTAGCTGCGAATACACTTGTATATGTTGGTGAAAAGAAAATGAGAAACAGCATTGTTATCCATGTAGGGGTTAAGTTGTTCTGTGAATGTGTTATCCAAGTTTATTAAAAGCGATCAATATATTGACGTTTGTAATTGTTTACTGTTGGTGAACAAACTGAAACTGAGTATCAAATCACTCTCCATGCACATTAGTGAAGTGTGTAATAAAAACTTGTGCAAAGAATAGAATCATACAATCAGTTTATTTTTCACATGACCAGCCAAGCTAGAGAAGTAAAAGACCTGCAAAACAAAGGAAGTAGTGTTATCACATCCCATCTGCTGAGCAAATGTCAAGAGCTGTGACTAGGTAGTGGTCAAAAGTGGCACAAGTGATGCAGGCTAGACACACAGTGTAGTTTTTGGACTGGCCAGTTTCCAGATAGGTCCTTGCACACACAAATTATCATACATGTGTATGTGTGTGTTTGTGTGTGTGTTTGTGTGTGTGTGTTTGTGTGTGTGTTTGTGTGTGTGTGTTTGTGTGTGTGTTTGTGTGTGTGTGTTTGTGTGTGTGTGTGGGGGGGGGGTCGCTCACTGCTGTAGTGTAAACATAGACAAGTTCCTAGGAGGCAAACAGTTTGATCAAAACGTATGTTGTGCCAGCTAGAATTACCAATGCCATCCAAGTTTGTGCCTAAAAAATTTTTTAACAAAACGTCTTAGATCTCAACCATGATTCACATATGTTGATTCAGAATGTATGCGCCTATTGGAATAAATTACTACTGTATTTCAATCAGCACCATGCGATAGTACCCTGTAAATAGGCATTTACTTTACGTTGCCGGCATTTACTTTGCGTTGCTGGCACTTAATTTATGTTGCCGGCAGTATTCATGTTTCATTATCAAGAATTCATGCTTGATGTTGAGCTACAGAAAAGTCGTATATGCAATTCCAGAGTATCCATTTATTTAAATATGTCATTCTATTGAAAAATTTTACTATTTCCATAAACTTTATGTTCTTGCAAATAACTTCCAAAAATGGTAATTGCTGCTGCATATTGTCTGCAATGTTTTTGCTTAACTTTGAGCCAACTTAGTCATATATCTGCTTCCAGTGTATCTATTTATTCAAAATATTTGTCACTCTATTAAAAAATACTGCTGTTTCAATAAACTTTATTGCGGCATTATTGCAAATAACATCCCGAAATGGACTTTGCGAGCACAAGAATTTATGTTACTGCCTATGTTTATGATTTTTATTGAACTAAATAAAGGTTGTAGAGCCACTTCAATGGCATACTATTAACAATAATGTGTTTGCTTTTCAAAACAAATGAGTATCGCTGAGTAAAACCACATAATTTTTGTGCCAAAGACAAGTGAACGCCAATTCATTGATTAAAAAAATTGTAAATTTTGACATTTTTGAGGTCTGGGATTGCCAAAAATTTGTCAAAATTCTAATAACCCCTCCGAAATGATTCTATTACAGGAAACCATGAAGTTTTGTTGAATTGGGAGTTGACTGTACATTTACATTTATTAAGTTTTTTTGCTGTACCCAAAAAAAAAATTAATAATGCGACTAGGACCCTTAAGTATTATTATACAGTAGAAAACCGATTTAACGAAATGCCATGGGACCCGAAAATGTTTACTCTAAATCGATGTTTCGTTAAATCGGACTTCACCCCCACCCCTTTCCCATCATCAAAAAAATGGTGAAATCCTCGGGCATGTTTCGTCGGAATTTAAGGTAATTTTAAAAAAGTATATTTGCTCAAAACAATAACAAAACGCATTTACTGACAACAGGTAAGCCACAACCATGAAAAAAAAAATCGGTGAAAAAACTTTTAGTGCAACGCTCAGTGAGCGTGCGCATGGCGAGTTAGGCCATCCTTGCGCGCACCATCAACACGTGAGACGTGATGACTAACACCGCCGAGCCGTCAATCTTTTCGTCTATCTCCCGCCCGCCCCACCAACAAAATTAAGGAAATTTCCACGAAAAATTGTAAAAAAATAAAACTGCAAGGAAAACTGGATTAAAAGTTTGCGAGACAACGGTAAAATAACAATTAAATACGGGCGGTGGCGGCCATTATAGCTTGAATGCAGCCGCGCTCGTGAAACAAACTCGTTGGTTTGCTAGCTAAAAATACTTTGCACTTTAGCGTTTTTTTAGGATCGGAGAAACTAATTATTTATGTTGACGGTAGTAAATTTGTTGTTAAAAGTCTGCGTAAATAACATTAGGTAAATTTTTACAAACTCGCTTGTCTTATCACTGGACGCGAGTGTGAATAATCACGCTTCTGTGCAGCGCATTTTAACGGAGACACGAAGCACTATCTATGAATTGGTTCTTGTGCTGTCCACTGCCGCGCTGTGGAGACTGGGTAACTAGATGCTCGTTCACTCGCTAGCCGCCAGGATGAGGATCTAGGCGCGCACTTGTTATGCAACATAGCGGCGCTCACTTGGCCGCGCCCACGCGTGCGTTTCTCAAAATCATTTCTGCGACCAAAGTTTTCAACATTTTTTTTTTTGTTTCTCGATTGAGGGTTTAAGCTTTTCTACAGAGAAATAAGAATATACTGCGGTCGGCGGTAGTATTTTTAAAGGACTTAAATTACAGTTAATATTCCATTTTATCAAATTCACTTCGTTATTTAATACATGTTTTGTTATATTTTGAAGGTTCCTGAAAATCCTTTCGTTAAATCGCTGTTTTCGTTATTCCCGAGTTCGTTAAATCGGGGCTCTACTGTAACTAATACACTTTTACATGTCCATTAGTTACAGTACAAACTGTGAAGTCCAAGAGGAGGGTAATTTGGTTGCTTCCTGCCTCCCCTAGCCTTAGGTAAAAGGTTTATGAGGATTGTCTTGTGTATCTTGCTGACATGCCAGTACATCTTACCCAATACTTAATGTACATCACACAAAGAGCAGTGATATGCACAGTTGTTAATTGTTGGTTCATTGATGTCCTTCAACATTTTATTTTCAGCTTACTTTAGGTTGAAGTGTCTGTTCATAAATTTTCTGGTTACTAAATTGTTTTTCATGGTACACAATAAAAACAACATAAATCACTGCGTAACAGTCACACATTTTATACCCTTTTTTTTTCATTATATGTGACTCATTCAAATTTTGCCTGAAAGTGGCAAAAAATTCAAAATTAATAAAAGGCAGAAAGTAAAACTGTATTTTTTTTATTGTTAAATGTATACATGGGAAAAATTTATAGTTGAAATAAAGGACCACCAATTGTCACAACTTTTGGTAGTCCAATTGCTATCTTGTCTAATGAACCTGTAAAAAGAACACGACAGAAGAGAGTTATTTTTATGGTCTATTCAGTAAAACACACAATGAAATAGGTGAAAAATGGCAGAATATATCAGTTGGTCAAATTATGTTTGTTAAGAAATTTAAATGCGGGATTTGTATAAAGAAATATTTTCCTGTGATCCCACAATCTGCTGCTGGAACATGCAAACAACTATTAATACACTTTATTCTTCAGCTGCATGTACAGAAAATAATTAACAACAACCTAATTAGGCCTCATGTAGGCTACACATATTTTCTTATGGTTAGGCTTACACTTTTTTTTTAGACATCATTATCATTATAATTCCAGTTGGCAGCAATACACATACAGATTTCAGTTAGCGAAGGTAGTCTGTCTTAACTACCTGGCATCAACTCAAACTTTTCCTCTGCCATTCATTCAGAATAAAACCACCACACACGATCCTTGAACAGTTTGTCCAGACACATCCAGTGGTTGCAGTACTGATGTTAAATTGCCTGGTACAACAGCCAAGTCCATTTTATTCTCATTCCAGAGTTTTTTTTTTTTTTTTCCACAAGATGACCCCTAATGTTGTCCAAAAGTAATGCATTTTTCGGCATTCTTATCCACACTCTTGATTCAGTCCACCATTAAATTTTCATTCATTCATCCATCCTTTTGAGTGCATATTCACCGTGACATAATTATGGAAATTATTCTTTTTTGCAACATTTTCCTATTAAAGTGACTTAGTGTGGGAGTTTCCTACCATCTACAGTAATGCACATAATTACTGTGCATCAAAGTTTTTCTATCCCTGTGGTTTTTAGGACAATTGACTTCAAATCTTTATCAGAAGTAGAATTACATGGCATATAATAAATATAGGTGTTTGGTTTGCATTTCACATCTGTCCCAACATGTAGCACTTACTCTTGATGTTTACACAAAATAAAATCTTAAGAATTTCTGTAAAGTTGGCAGGTAATTTTTAACAAAGTGAAGTTCTCCTGTGTACACACAAGTGGTTTTGCCTCGTGAACTTTGAACACATCCGTAAGATACATTGTGAGGGGGCTCTACTACTTCTGCTATATTTGTTGTTGTAGTTGCGGAATGATGTTGGAGGTTATGATGTCGTCGTAGTTGATGTTCCAGTTGGAGGCGACAACTTTACAAATTAGACTTTTCTTTGTTTTTATTTACATGCCCGGATAGCCTGAGGTGTTTACCAAAGGATTTTACGTAAAAAAAAAAAAAAGAAACAAATATTTTTAATAACTTTCAGTTTCTTTTAATAATAGTTTCACCAGAAGTACGTGGCACAGTAACGTACAAAAATTATTTTCCGTGATTTAATCTGCTAAGGGCGTGAACATGAATAGGTGACACCAGTGGCGGAATTCACCAAGCCATGAGTGTTCGTCCAAGTCTATTATCGGTTGTGATCTGCCTCGGTTTGCTCCACAAATGAAAACTGCCTAAAATACGGGATACAAATGTTCAACTACTTTCCCCGATGGGGTCGTAAAACCGCTATACTCACATGTGCATCTATTTCTTGAACCTAGTTACTTGCGTACTACGCTCAATAAACACAGCAACAAAGACAATATGAAAGAATTAGTGATGGCAATACTGCCCACCTCACTCGCGAATCCGCCCTCTATGCTTCACAACCCCTCTCCCACATCTAACACGTACTCTTCCTGCCGCCATGACGCCCCAACTAAACAAAAAAATTTGCCTGCCATCTTTCCGCAACCGAGTCCAAGCTCCGACATATCACGACTGACTTTTCCCGGGCGAACACTCTTGACTTACTCGGCAAAGCGTCAGTGATACATCAGGATCCAACTTGTCTATAAAGCTGGTTAATTGACATTTACTAGGGAAGCAAACTATGTAAAATAGTTACTGACAAATTTGCAAAGCGTTTTGTTTCACCATACCAGCTAAATATTCATTAAGTTGATTAATTGGGGATGTGCAGCGTCATCAATCTGCCGTGGATCACCACCTTTTCGGAGTTTTGCGCCCGACACTACCACCAACTTTGATCGAGAAACGCCCGGCAGAGCTCATCGCATTCCAGCACCTCCCTGTAAGTGCCTCCAAGCGAGTGAACTCTGAGCTGCCTGCCAGATAAATCCATCCCAACACAGGCTAGCTCAGAGCTTATTTGAAATTTTAAAAGCCAGCACTTCTGTGTACGTGCTTCCAAGCAAGAGAACTATGACCAGCCTGCCAAATAAATCCCATTCCAGGAGAAGCAAGCTAAGAGGCCACTTGATATTTAAAAAAAAAAATCCAAACAAGGCAATATACAAGAAAAAGTTACTTAGAAAAGTTGCTTGAAATTAAATTAGCTTTAAAATGAGTCCAAACACTACATGACTCAGACAAAATTGACACGTAAAATTTAATACTTTTATCTTGCCTTAACAGTTTTAAATTTTGAATAAAATTTTAATGTTAATTTCTCTACTAGCATCCCCTATTAATATGTTGGATCCCGCCATATACATCCTTATACCTGGTTAGGTTGGCCTACTTAAATTGTATACACAATAAAAAATATTAAGACAAAAAAAATTGAAATTACTATATGATAAGCGGCCAAGTAAGTGCTATGTGCCATTGCACATCACAACCCCGCACTTTTCCCCCACTTAATACGCAATGGCTTTTTCCGGTGGACAAACCATAAGTGTTAAGTACTCCCAGTATGACAGTTCTTCACAATTACGTGTCAATACAACTTACTACATACAATGCTCAATTACTCCAACGATTACCTGAGTTATATAAACTACACTACATCAATGAGTACAACATAGGCTACATGAGTACAAACTCGGGCAAATCACTCTTACCAGCATGCTCTACAATATTACAAAGTTGCGGTTTTCCTAACCTCTAAAACACCACCACATTAAAAAATTATCCAAATATATTTTTAACATAATTATTTTCTTTTACTCCAATTACTGAACATGAAAAATTTATTTAGCACCATAGTATATTATGTAAAAATCTTATATATAAAAATATATATTCAATTGAAATTATGTCCTTTTTTTTTTTTTTTAGTTTATGCATCGACTTACGGCAGCACACTATAGGTGCACCCTTAATTTCAAATGTGATCAAAATATTTTTAATAATCTGTAAAACATTCATTACTTTCTTTAATACTAATAAATCGCAAACCATACACTTGGTTGGCTTTGTAAAGTTCAGCTGATTACAGAAAGTCTGCACCATCAACTTAAATCACTCCTAAAAAAAATATGGTACACTCCTTTGGAATGACGAGAATGACCTACATTGGACCAACGATGAAGGTGCCCAAAAATCAACAATTACATCACCACACACTAAAACAACTTCTTCACATAACCCTTCTTTGCATAATACCCTTCCTCTTACAGCACTTCCCTTTTACATCAAGTTAACAGCCATCAACGGCCACAAGATGGTAAAAACAAAAAAATACGAATAGACCAAGCTTTTACAACAATTTATTTTTCTACCAAACCAAATCACATTAAATAAACCCTTGGGTGTCCTACCTTGTTGCTACAAGTCGAGTAATATAGGCCCTAAACTGAAAAGTTCCAGCATATTCACGGATGTGTTACATGTCTATCATTGTTGTTTATTTTTTTATGATTTTATATGATAAGAAGTCTATAATTACATCCGTGTTTACAACATTCAACAAATTCATAAATAAAACAAGTTACAACACTATCATGCTCAGTCATGATTAATTCAATTTAAATGGAATTTAATTCACTTGACACCTTAATATTGACTCAACTTGAAACTATCTTAACATTATTATTATTATTATTATTATTGTAGTTTACTACATAACTCCAAACAGCAATTCACAACAAACAGCAACAGCAATGTAATTAGTAAATTTGTTTGTGTATCATATACAAGTGTGGTATTTTCTTGGTGGTGTTTTCAAGGTTCAAACAATAATGTGATAACAGAATTTTAAAATACAATACCATTCTGCTTAATTTTGCCACCCCAAACCCTACATTGGTTATATCCCACTTGTATGTATACTCATTCTTCACTTAACATTTGTTATACCCAATACATCTAACAATAAAAGAAACTTAAATGTGCAATACATTTTAAAATTTCTAGGCTTATGGCACCACACAACAAAGAAAACAACAAAAAATTTACAACATTCTTTTCTTATTTCCTTGGCACACTTGTCTTACATTCTGTGACCATCTCTAAATTTCACATCTATCCACCTTTTCTTGATATCAAACTTCAACAATCCTCAAGAGCAATCAAAGCCATATTAGCATACACTTTTTAATTTACCTCCAATGCACACATTTAACAACAAATTAAATTGACACCATTAATACTTCAACTACGTATTATGATCAACCCTGAGAAGAACACTAATAATACCAAATAACTTTACCACTAATACCGTTGTTTTACTTGTTCAAACTAACTATATTCACAATCACAAATATCCAAAAAAAAATTACTTTAAGCATACAATTGATTTATAGCAGCACACAAATTGTCACACCCACATAATCCACTCTACTATACTTGTAAACATTTTTTTTTTTTTTCAAAAACTTCCAGAACAAAGCACATAATTATCTATTACTCATTAATCTTTAATACTGGGAGGCTGCACCAGTACCTCTCTTACCACTCAAACAACATCACTACTTCACAAATTCACACAACATACATCCTATAATTACTTAAGGCGTACCTATTTGCACCACAACGAGGCACCCTTTCACCAAACATAACACAAATACCTGCCTATTTGCACCACGACGAGGCAAAATTATACAAAAATCATTATCTTCTTCAATACTCAACACAGGGCCAGCCTTATTTGCTCCACGACGAAAGCTCCCGAACCAACATAACCTCACAACGTTGACGATTCTTCTTACTCAACAAAGGATTCATACCTCCAATCACACACCTCCCACTACAACCACTTCTTCCTTCCATTACTCCTTTTCTGCACTCCCCTTTACAATTTACAAAATGAACAAAAACCACAAATATACTATCCAGTTTTTAGCCTCAAAATCAAAACATTAACTCCTATATGTTCAAATTACCATAATTATATATTCTGCCCTGTATTCGCCAAATTTTAACTCTGAATTTTAACACACAACATTTGTTTACACTGCTGCTACACCTCAAGCACAGGTAAGTTAATTATTTTCAAATTTAATTTCTTAAATAATTATTATTTTCTCCACAGCTTTCTTAACTTCTGCTTAATTAAGCTCTGCTTAGTGCGTATTACACCCATTTCAATATTTGTTTACGATAACTTTTCTCAAACCTCTGTAAATATCCATAATAAACCTCAGGGTTGACCAATGTCATGAAATTTTTTTGTAGGATCTACCTATACATTACCAAAGTTTTATATGAAAAAAAATTAATATTTCAGTTACTTCTACCTTGCCCACAAGGTGAAAAACTATATAAAAAACCTTACACTCCATTAAAGTCAATATTATTAATGTACTTATGGTACCTAATTACAGCATTCCCATGTTGTTATAAACCTAGTACTGCCATACCCAATTAATAATTTTAGTTAAATTGTAAACAGTTCATTATAATTATAAGAATACACATGTTTGTGTACCCTGCTGTACAGGTCCCTCACACCACATCATCCTCTTTCTCCTCTGAGCACAACACAGGGTACATACACACTGTAACCCTCACCTTTATCTTACACCTTTCCTCGTGTCCACTCCTGCACCCCCCATCTCACGACTCTTCTCTCCACCCCAACACATCTCTGCACCTCTCGCTTCACTGCACAGGCTAAACCCCTAGTTCCTCCTGGCCTGTGAGCAAATTACTCAGGTGCCATTCCTGCACCCCCCACTATTCTACCTCTCTTACCTCAATAATGTAATCACACCTTTTCTCTGTCCCCCAGAATGCTCTGTCCATTTCCTATTTCTGTAGTCTCACCCCCCAGTTACTAATACATTTGCCTTTCCTTAATCTACTCTCATTCTTTACGCAGTCACTATCTTGAATCACCTTAACTACTAACTCGTGTGGCACAACATTGATTTCTTTACTAGGCCTAACTTCACCTTTACCTTTCTGCACCTCTGTCACTGTCTGTTCCTCTAGGCCTAACTCTACAACTACAACATTGGACACTGCATCTGGTTTCTTTGCTTCCACATTCAATTCACTACTCTTACTAGATTTAGTTGGTTTTACACTAAATGCTTCTGCACAACTCCTAATTGCACCTAACACCTCTTCCTTAATCTCCTTAGCCTCCCTCCTCAGTTCTCTAATTTCACCTACCAGTGTTTCAGTATGTGATTCTGATTCTACTAATGCCCTAGTTTGTGCGGCCAACATTCCTTTTATTAATTCTAATAAATCTTTCTCTGCAGCTCGAACTCCGGCCTCGTCGTGCTGTAATAGTGCGCGGGGGTGGCCGCCTCGACGCGCGCTAGTCCCTGGATCCTTGCTGGTTCCGCCCGAATGGTGGGTCTGCCTGGGCCGGCCCTGCCGCTTGCGGCCCTAGATCCTCTGCTTCACGTTCCTTCCCCTCGCTCGCCCGGTCAGCTGCGGTACCCCTCCGGTGCCTCCCTTGCGGTGAGCGGAGGGGGGAGTGTGGACAACAACTCCTGCGGCGTAGGCTTGGCTGTCGCCGTAGCTCGATCCTCCTTGATGTCTCAGGTCAGGCTGCGCGTAGTGCTCCTTGCGCCTGGGGGGGGTGGGTGTCCCATCCCCCGGCAAGAAGCGTCGTGGCGCGCGTCTCGTGTGTCTTGACCGCCTCAGTGTCTCCACCTCCAGTGCAACGAGATTAATGGGGTCTGCGTCGATACATCTAAATGTCATTGGCCGCCGCCGGCGTCGCGGAGCCTCCTCACCCTCGGGGGGTTCCTCAACTGTTATTGTCAACGTAACGTCTTCCAACGTCACCTCAGGTGCCCAACTGCCCTGTAGTGTCGGTGTCTCTGGCGGGGGCCCCTCATCTGGCTCTTCTACCAGGGGGACATTCGGCGTCGGGACAGTGTCAATCTTCGATCTGGGTCTCCCGACGGTCTGTGAATGGGCTGGGGTGGGTATTCGGTCCTTAGTAGGCGGCACCGGTATGTGGGGGAGCGGCGTCTCGGCCTCGGGGGGCGGCGTCGTGGCCTCGG
>PNEQ01002178.1:10884-29889 GCA_003012365.1 Medauroidea extradentata | reverse complement strand
GGGTTAAGTCACTGACTTAAGTCCTTTTCAAAATAGTTTGACAATTTCGCTTCTAAATACTAAACTGCACAGCATTACGACTTGCTTCCTTTTCAACTAAAACGATGTATTTAGGGGTTTTCATACACTACAATGCAATACTCGATTTTCCAGTTTTTGTGACTTAACCCCCTTTCCAAATAATCGATTCAATTGTAATTCTGACAAACTCCAGTTTGAGCAAAAGCAATACGCCACTATGCATTTGATAATTCTCAAAATATTTTACGTTACCTTGTCACATTTTTATGAATTTTTTTGGTTTTTAGAATTTTATTTTAAAATGTGAAGTATTGATTTTATAATTTTACCATACATAGGTTATGAAATTTGTTACTTTTATTTGAGCAATATTAAAACACTCATAGAACAGAATTCGATTTTTTTTACTCTCTGTAGCAATAATATTTACATTTTAATTGCTAATTATGAGAACAGAAGCATTCGATACAGGTGTCAAATTAAGAAAGAGCGCGAAACATTGAAAAACATTAAGTCTAGATATACGTGACGTTCGTGACTTTAAAATTGTACCCAGTGGTATTAAACCTAAAAGCTCTATGATTTGATTCAAACACATCAATAATTTCTACACGCTCCTATCATACACAGGTTTCTTGAACATATTGCGTAACTGACACAAGCTATAAGAGAGACGATATCCTGGCGAGGTAGTGAAACAAGCGTTAATGCGGCCAACATACAAGCTAGACAACAAATCTAGGCACTGGTCAGATACAATGAGTTTCATGTAAAAATATAACGTAGTATATTTACTACTAGTTCATAATTACTAATAATCAAAGGTTACTATACTACATTATCCTCCCACTTCTATTTACCAGGGTTCGTGGTTGCCGCAGTGGTTAAAACACTCGCCTCCCACCAATGCGGTCCGGGTCGGTCCCCAGATTATCGCATGTGGGAGTTCTAAAGTACGATGCCATTGGTCGGCGGGTTTTCTTCTGGATCTCCCGTTTTCCTCGCCCCTTCATTCCAGCGCCGCTCCACACTCACCTCATGCCACCCCTCAACCAGTGCTGAAGGCTTACATGACCAAAATCTCTCGCTCCCTCACTGTACTGTACCTTGCAGCAGTGAGCCCGTTACCAGTGGCGATCATAACAAAGTGTAAACGTTACAATATTCACCAAGTTTTTATCATGCTCACATGTTGCATGTTTCAGATTAGAAGCTCGTGAGATGACATTGTATTATTATAGTTTTAGAAAATACAAATATAAAATTTATAATTATATATTCCACTCTAAGTTTTATAACATTCACGGGAGAGTTTCATACAAAAAAGCTGGTTTCGTCGAGGAGGATTGAGGGGTGGGGGGTCATGTCCCCTACGACCTCTCTATGAATCTGCCCGTATAGCGCTATGACCTTGAGCCATCAGCGGATACAGGAAAGTCGCTCGCAATACAGAGAAAGCATGCAGGGGAAAACCCCCGTTTCAGATTTTGTTCACCACGCTATGCTCTACACCAGAACAAACTACATTTTTCTTGGCGTATTCTAAGAAGTATGACATACACCATTAGTCTACATTTGGCAGTCTCAAAGCATCCATTATTGAGAGATTCAACAGGACTTAACGTGGTAAAATGTGGCGATAATTCACAGCTAATGTAACCTATAAATGGGTCGACATTTTGCCTAAATTTTTCATGAATATAATGGTATAGTTCACTCTACCATTCTCATGAAACCATGAAATATGTGAAAAACAACAGCTTATGTATTCTGCAGTTTTGACACGAGCATTACACGAGTTCCCGCCACTGCTATCCGGGCTTGAATCCCTAGTCTTGAAACATTTCCCGTGTGTCAAGGTTCATTTGTTAGAAATACGTAATTTAGGAAAATTAATAGCGTGATTTCTCAGTATGAGGTGTGTTCGCGAGGTATGCTATTTCTGCTAGCTACGAGCAAGTGGTATTTTAAACGAGTAGTAAGTAGCAGAAAGTGTAGCAATTGTCGTAGGGACGACATTAACGACAAATGACAGAAATGAGCATATTTTTAAAAATGTTTGCAATAATAGCAATAATATTAAAATGATGGTAAGGCGTCGGTAATAGATGTTGTGAAACAGACTTACTGAATTGTTGTTATTAATTTGGCTTCTGTTTTATCATAATTAAATATATGTGTCAAATTGTCTTGATTACACCCTAAAACATTATTTATAAATTTAATACATCGATTTATAGGACTGTTAGGAAAGCAGGTATGGTAAAATAGTTTCCTATAAAACAATGGTACCGTTCCTTCATATTTTTAGAAAACAGTTAAATATCCACACTGGTGTTACCAGACTTGAATAGTAACAATGCTAATCATTTTCTCAGTTTACAAGCTGAACCATGGTAATTGTTGCGTACGGAATGTGGGTTAAAAATGTGTAATACTGTTTTGAGAATGTTTTTTACAGACTAACCTTGGAAAATATTCCTTACCTCTACACCTGTTATTTATGTTCCTGAACGTATCCTAGACATATCTTAGGCATCAATTGAAATCTAGTATGTTTTCTTATTCGAAACGAAATATATTGTGTCCTACCTTATTTAGCAATTGTTGCTTCACTTGTGTAGTATTTGAAAGAAAATTATGGATATTCTAGCTTGTTTTCTTACTTTCTAGGCTAAATGTTGTGTGACTTCATTATTTTTATAACGACCCTTTCTGTGATTTTCTAATATTATGTTGAGTATCTCGTGAAATATAAACGGCTTTCAGCATTTACGACGTTTGTAATTCAATTCTAACATGGCTGTAATTATTTTTTCTGCGCTCGTACTCCTAC
Organism: Medauroidea extradentata; assembly: GCA_003012365.1. Lineage (NCBI taxonomy): Eukaryota > Metazoa > Arthropoda > Insecta > Phasmatodea > Phasmatidae > Medauroidea > Medauroidea extradentata. The sequence goes on along the minus strand of PNEQ01002178.1, from coordinate 27,032 downwards.
TTATGCTGTATCTCAGCGAGCGAAAGCAGAAATAGTTGCTTTTTATACGCGAAATAACAAGTGCTTCTTCCTACCGAACAGCTAAAACAAAGTGCTTACGGCCACAAGAACATGAACAATTAGAAATAGCACTAACCAGGAGACTATCAGACCATATGAACTATATAAATATAGGCCAGTGTGTCGTGACCTTGGTGAGAGACGCTGCAAGGTGACATAGTGTGAGCCTTGCAAACATCGCCTTGATAGTTGTTACGAGCTGTGGTTAAACAGGCAGTTAGTTCCTCGTCTTGAAACCAAGGACACCCAGCATGATGCGACCACTTACTTGTCTCTAACACTGGATACATCGCCGAGTTAAGATCTTCTTACTTTCTTCCTCACGCTACACGGCAGGCTCTACATTGTGAAAAAATTTCCTAAAATGTTTAGGAAGTCTTAACCTAAACGTATTATGAAACAGTTACCGTATACTTCCGCCTTGTAAAAATGCAAACTTTTTACAGTTGTTACAATTCAAGTTTGGTAACATTAGTATACATTTGACTGTTTTATAAAATAGTTTAGGAGTGCTACCGTAGATGTCTGGGAAACAATTCTACCATAATTACTTTCTTGGCGCTCATATACGCACGTGTAGCAAATTTGCAAACAATTATTTAAGAGTGTAGTAGAGACGTCCGCTACCTCACGTTCTCTACAGTTGAAGGGCTTAGCGAAGTTACTGCCTAAATGCTGACAACAGGACCGCACTTGTTATTTTGTACTTGTGGATTATAACTAGGCCCAGAAAAATATAACTAATTCAATGACGAGCATGTTAGAATGAACTATCCTATGCTTACTCAAGCCCCGACAATTAGTCAACTAGCAGCTACTCAGTGGAACAACAGACAATGAACGAATAAACAGGGCTTGAATGTATAGTACAATGGATTCTAGCCTGCAGGTCATTGAATTCGTGAAATTTTGCTATTTCTACTTATAGCGCGCAGTAAAATAATTATTTGTAAATGTAGCACGCAGATATATAGGAGTGTTAAGAAAGTAGGTAGGGTACAATTGTTATCCATACATAATTGGTAGGCTTCCTATAGCCTATTTTAGTAAACCGCCAAAAATGTAGGCCAAACTGGTATTGCCAGACTTGTATAGCAACCATCCTGATTATGTTATCTATTTATTAGTATATCAAATGTCCCGTACTGTGGATGGGTTAAAAACTTACAATACCTACTATTTATGGACTTTTATACACCGTGAATATGTCCGGCAATGGCAGGAAACACCGAGTATTACTCGTTCCATCGTTTCTGGATTGGACTGTGGTAACTCCCTAGGCCTTAAATGTGTCAAGTTAAACGCAGACGACATCCATGTTTGATCGTGTTTAAAACTAAAATTGTTCTGAAGTTACACACCAAAACCTGATTTATGGTATGAACTACTTCACCTCAACAAACACGAAACACAAACTGATAAAACGTATTGTTAATTATTTACGTATAAATTCGAATCATTCGTGACATTTCATATATTTATCAGATTCCAACTACAATGTTTTAAACGCGAAAGTTTACCTTATTTACAAAACTCAGAGTATCGCACCAAGAACTAAGTCACATATACTACGCAGCTTCATTATTTCCCACGTGTTATCAATTTCCTGCTCTGCCATTCACTCCACCACCGTAACCACTAATTCTTTCTCTTGCCCAAACATCAGGGCCCATATTTTGTAACTGCTCCCTGGTAACGTCAGACATCCGTCACTGACTTTTGATAGCGTCAGTAATACAGATAGTCACGCGTGACTGTCTTTCAATGGTATTCTGTTCACCATTTCTGTAACGTTCTTTAACAGCTTTGATATAGGTTTGGCAATATTGTAGGGACCTTTCCGAAACCATTAAAATTTCACCGTAAATGTTGTATTTCTGGCCATTAGTAGTAACACGCGGCACATCTTGCTGTGCGGCAACGTGAAAGTATTTTTAGTTTAAAGGTTGGGTAATGGATCAACTTTGTGAAATGGAGGCAGAAGCTACGAAGTTTCGTTCTAAGGGAACGATTGATTGGCAGTACGAAATAATGTTGAATTTCATTAGGAAAAATAAGGAATTTTTCAGAGGCAAATTTTGATACCGCAATGTTTCTATTCTTCGTGTATGAACAATAGCCAAAATTGATCTTCGTCAATCTCTGTGAACGGATTTAGGATATCACGTTTTTGCCTCCTCATCAATCGCATTTGCCGGCGCTTTTCCTTATTTTCGAGCTCATCTAAGAAATCTAGCCTCCGCAATGCCGCCGCCATATTTACAATTTCACGCACACAACCCCGCTAACACCACCTCCCTAGTTGCTGTTACATAAAGTCGCTCACGAATCGTTTGAAAGTCACAGCCACGGCGCCATGAATAGTTGCAGAATACGAATTAGTCTCGTAACGATAGTCACGTGGTGACATTCTCTACGTAAGGATCGTATGTGAACACAAAACAGTTACAGAATAAGCGCCCAGGTTTTTATTCTCTAGGTTGTAGGACGGACTGGGGTAGCTGAGTAGTCAGTCCACTCGCCTTCTACCAAGGATATCCGGGTTCGATTCACGGCGGGGTCGGTCCCCGGACCTTTGCGTGTGGGAATCGTGCCGGACGATACCGCAGGTCAGCGAGTTTTCTCGGGGATCTCCCCTTTTCCCCCGCCCCTTCTATTCCACGACCCCTCCATACTCATCTGCGTAAAAAACCTAGATATTGAGCGCTGACCAATATCTCTTCACTTACCCTAGGAACTATGCCAATATTATTTTAATTACAACGGTCGGGAACTAATTACATTCGTTTAAGTAATCTTATATAATACATTACTTAAAAATGTTTTTGTTAAATTTTTTCTGTATTGAACGATTTTGTTATTTCGTAATAAATATTTCTTAAGGGCGCGGTTCACCTCAGTTTTCAACTTTTTTTTTTATTTTTATATTTGTGCCAGATATTTTTTTTCTTATTTCAGATATAAATTGTGATTAAATCTTCCTCTTAGGAAATTTGTGTGTCTTTTATAATTTTTGCGTAACGAGGCTTAAACGTCAAAATTTGCACTTTACGATTTTATGTACGCCATTAAAACCAACTGACATACCAAACCGAAAAAAAATTTTCATTTTATTACAATGTTGTAGGCTATGATTTGAAATATGCAAAAAAAATATATATGTTCTTTTTTATAAGTGTCAAATGATAGCCGATAACATTGTTATACACTCTGAATTTTTTCGATTTTGTATGACAGTTGGTTTTAGTGGCGTACATAAAACCGTGTAAAGTGCAAATTTTGACATTTATGACTCATTACGCAAAAACTATGAGAGATACACAAATTTCCTAAGAGGAAGATTTAATCACAATTTATGTCTGAAATAAGAAAAAAATATGTGGTACAAATATAAAAACAATAAAAGACGTTGAAAACTGAGGTGAACCGCGCCCTTAAGAGTTAGTGGTGACTAGTTTATTTTATTTTATTTTTTTACGTTCGAGGTACGGAAACGGCAAAGACGATAAGTCGAGTATAACACATCACTGCCTCTGTAGCGATGGACTTAACTAGCGTGCTGTGTTTTCGTAGAATGTGTTTTTCAACGGGACTTCAAGCGATGACCCTCTTATTTTATTTGTGGAAATTATGCTGTAAAGTCCAATGTAGGTTTCTATGATTTCTTTTCCCGACAATGGTTGATATTTTCTCAGCTACACCAACGTGAAAAAGTCATTTTTAGCACTTTTGAGGAACTTGGAAATCATAGTTATAATTAGCGGACAGCATTTTTAAGATCATAGGGACACAGTTTGAAGTGTGTAATCTTTTCGTAGATAAACGCATTGGAAACATGTTTAGTAGTTATACAAGGAAAAGTACTTTCCGTTCCACGCTACAGCCTGGCTCATGCGCCAGGTCCACTTACCCTTAAACAACGAAGTTTGCAAGCCATGTGATTGGTTTTACCCCGTCGTTTTATAGTCAATGGAAATTTGGAGATATTGATTCGCTGTAGCAGCACGCTGCATGCAAGCGTTTAAAATTATGCCTGGTTTGTAATCCTTTGACCAAGGACTCGGTGTACAAGCGACTGTGGAGCGAAACGTGAGTCTGTATGTTTGCGTGGGGACTTCTGGGAAATCATACATCTCGTAGTGACTGATCAAAATGTAACTTTTACCGAATTATGTCTGACATTCGCTTCATCTTCCTCCTAATGTCAGCTCAGAAGACGTTGAAAAAAACTTATGAAACGTGTTCAAAGTTACTGAGAAACAGCACAGATCAGAATAAGTTTGGTTTGCTTGTAACCTTCAGTTCAGCTAAACAAGTTTGAAGTAAACGAGTTCTACCTGTCTTGGAACCGAGGCTTGATACCAGGAAAGGATAGCTTGTGGACAGAGTTTTTCCTCTAGTTGTTTGTAAGGAACTACAGTTACAAACACTTAGTACACAGGACGAGAACACTTAGATCCACAAGACGTGTAACCATCCAGGTTTTAAGGATTTGGAAAGGTACGATGTCGAGCGGACAACTGGAACTCCCAATCGTCAATAAAATTTGAACTACTCAACGAAATTCGAATGCATTTTTTATATACATTTTATCAGCGGACGTTCATTTATTATTATTTTGGTAGTATGCTTCGATTTCAAGTAAAAAATTAAATACAGTTATTAGAAAAAAAAGCGCTTGAAACCACAAAATCTACACAAATGAAAATTGTTAATTATTATATAAATTTTAATGTGTAAATATCTAGATCTCTGTAATACCAAAATTTGAAAATATTTTAGTTTCCATATGAAAATAATTTAAACATCCGTAAACCTTTCGCGCAGAGATTTTAGGATGGTAACATCATTTTCAAATTAAAACGCGAATACTTTTGAAACTCTGTTATTATAGTGGTCTAGATATTACCATATTAAAATTTATAAAAATGACTTTTTTTTTTTTTTTCAATTTTTGTAGATTTTGTGGTTTCAAGCCCTTATTTTTTCTAAAAAGAGTTTTAAATTTTTTTACTCGAAATATAGCGTACTACTGCATTGAGCTGTATAAATAAACATACGCTGATAAAATATCTACTGGGCGAAAAATGTCTCATGGAATTTTGATGAGTAGTTGAGATATTATTGACGATTGGGAGTTCCAGTCGTCCTCTCGACATCGTGCCTGTCCATGCTCTTAACTTCGAAATATGCAAGTCACAACGTTGCCTGAGTGTGTTATCAGCTTGCTGAAGAAATACAATAAAACTGTTTTGCAAATATTTTTCAGTCAAGCAGTACGTAACCATCCACTCTCACAAACAAATTCAAGGCCGCTTATAATATGTAATCAAAAGACGCACTACACAGATATGTGTTATTTTTTCTGTTAATGTTGTGGAGCGTTCGGGCAACACACAGCTTTTATTATTATTATTATTATTATTATTATTATTATTATTATTATTATTATTATTATTATTATTATTATTATTCGCAAACCACACGCAACCTTTATAGGTCTATCAGAGTTTTGCGTCATACCGGAAATGACTCGAAGTCGTTTCAAATTAACTGTCAGTACGTTTCTCCGCTCAGTTATAAGTACAATATGTGCTAAACAAATTGCATAAGCGTAGTAAACCATCTTTAATTTCAGATGTAGGTCCAGTTCTTCATAGCGGCCTAAAACGCTGATCCGGCACAATATTGTATGTTACGTAGCGAAACATATTTCAAACTAGCAACTTAAAATATTTACACCAAATTTGTAAACTCGTGTGATTCAATTAAATTTCTTGGGTACACATATGCATATACACACATTCAAAATTTTACGTTCAGGTCCAGCGGCTTGGGCTGTGGCTTAATATATCAGTCAGCCAACGAATCATTCTTTTAAACATACCTCCAAGGTACACCTATACGTATACACACATACACACATTTTATAGAACCTATCGAAAAATTTTTGTAATCTTTGCTCCAGAACAATACTAACGCAAATATCTTAAATAATACTTCAGAATATTTCTAAAAATTCGAAACCAAAGTGGTAAATATTGGTACAAAGTTATTTTTTATTCTTAATCGATATACATCGACCAAAATTTAACTTGTAAATATTGACGTGTTTTTTTTTCCTAAAGACTGATTCTTACTTAAATACCTGAGAATAAATTTCAACATCTTTCGTAATTCGACACTTCAGCATATTAAAAGTAGTAAAAAGTGTTTTAAATGAATCGCTGATATCTATTGAATCCATCGAGCTAATGTTGCAGTTTCCACTTCAATGCAACGTCCATAAAGTGACCTTAAATTTGAGTAACTTAAGGGCTTTTCGAAATTATACCCCTATAAAGGCGTGAAAAAACGTAACATTTGTCTTCGATCAGTCCTAACGAGTTGAGATATGGAAGTGTTGTTTGCAGCAGAATGATGATCACGTCAACATCTAACAAAGAAGTTATACAAATTTCTTACAGAATAAACTAACTGAATATCCAGGGGAAAAACTTAGTTTGTAAACATTTCAAGGCAGACTATCCGTAAAGTAAGTATAGGACCAGTGAGAAATGGTTTATACGGCAGTTGCATTCTGAAGATCTATCGAGAAGTAGTGCAGTACTACCTACTGTGTAAGAGGACGTGAATAATTTTTGGTTGTTTTAATGAATTATTTCGACGTGACGTGTTGCTGCTCTTTGTTGCTCTGGTCTACGGTTCAGGAGAAGGCTGGGCAAATGTGCAAATCCAACACTTAATAGCTGCGAGACTGATGGAATTAGCGACATTCGGGTGAAGTCGTCGACGGGTAGGATTATGCACTCCCCTTCTCGCTGAAGTTTCCGGACAGCATCAGCCCACATGTCATACCGACTATGTTTGGAGAACCGCACAGTAAAAATTTTCTCCGTCGATTTTCGGAATTTCCAATAAATATTTCTCCGGATACCTTCGTGAATTCACGGAAACTTAGTTCTTAATCCAACAGAAGTTTCCGTAAAACAGTTTCACCGCAGGGAACTGAGCCATATTTACATGTATATAATGCTACAATTGCATTTATACACATTTGCAGATTTACCGGTGATGTTATTCATATATAACCGTAATATTTACATCTGTCTAACCCATAAATTTCTATTTTTTCCGTACAAGTGTCCGCAGCAGACTTATGGACATATTACGTATGATTTCGTAGTGTATATTTACTACAGACATTTTTGTATTTTACTTTCACGGACACTATTTCCGTTTATTAACGGTACATTTACGTTAAAATTTATAACAGTGAGAGTACTTCAAGTTGTACTGAATGCCAGTGGAATTTTTAGTATGTTACTAAAGAGTACTAAACAACAGTTAGTAAATACTCTCGCAAACATTAGGTGGCACTGTTAAAAAAATTTCGTTGTTTTACGGAGAAGTGCTGGTAAAAAATTCTCCAGAAGTGTCCGTTAATTTACTGTAGGCAACTAACTCCACTTACGGAAACTCGCATAGTTATGTGACTTCTTTAGGATGCAGGCGCAATAATGCGTTCGGTTATTTGTTTAGTTTCTTCTCGCAGTTTTACATATGTTTAATTAATGAAACATAATTATGTATAACTATGTTACAAATCAATGTTTTCGTTAGTTAAACAGACGTTTCCGTAAAATTGCCCGTAAATTCACAGAAATTTTTAACAATGCGGTTAATGTTTATGCGAAACCGTAACCCGTCCAAACTTCATAATGGCACTAAGCTCCAAATTAAGGATTTGCAAAAATTATTAATAGAGGGCACAGTCATAAAAGGTTGTGCTCGGAGTAAATCAGTCTTCATACCACATTAACTAGTCCTACTTATATAAAGCGTTGCCCGTCTTACAATTGAGAGACGGTAAATACCCCGCATGTTATGTTTTGCTGTGACAGCAAGTAAAGTGTAAGTGAAGTCGCTTTGAGCGGCAGGGACAGACTTAGGAGACGTGGGCAGCTCTAGTTATTTACTCAGCTGCAGAGTTAGCTTGGCTCAGTTAGCACTAACAACTTGGTTACTGTAACACTTGCTTGCCTGACCACTAACCTGATGTATAAAGACGTCCTATGTTAAAGTAAATATTAGCTGTTACAAGAAAAACACGCGAGCAAAGCCGCAGACGTACTGCTAGAGTGTAGTGTGTGTATGAGTGCAGGTGTGCGTGTTATGTAAACGGTTCCAACCCCCACTTTCTTGATGAAGGGGTGTGATATCACAGACCACGTTATCAAAGTTTTAACATGTCTGTTGTACAAAACATCATTCATGAAATTATTCCTGAACTGCTTGTAATTTATTAAATTTTTAATGAGGTGATTGCGAAGCAGCGTGGGAGAAACGAGAGATCCCCGCCAACCAATGACATCATCCGGCTTGCTTATTTCACATGCAAGAATATGTCATGAGGACGATTAACTTACTGTTTCTGAGTTGGTGAACATTATCAGTCGCATAAAGAAAGACAAAGATGTCCATGATGTATTTAGCCGAAACATCTTCCCTTACGCCTAAAGTGCTTGATGTTTCAAGGTTTGACCTCTAGCGAGAGCACAGTATTTTTTTTTTTTTACGTTCGCTTGACCAAGTATCGAACTCACGGCAACTAAAACTTACATATGTTACATCGCATCTCTGGCATCTCACCCATCACGTCGATTTTTAAACAGAGATGTCGTTAAAATATATAATTTCTGTCATTTTTACTTTCATTTTGCGAGAAAGTTTCAGCGTCGAAAAATTTCTTTCTGCAGTTTTGTTGTGTTTCACGTCATGACATAACACTTGTATTCCTTTGTTTTCACGGATTTAGCATTTGTCATGGCGTACATACTGCCTGTTTATCACGCTAGACGTATACGAATATCTTTTTTTCGAACAGAGCATTCCCCGAGAGAGTGCCAACTCGTACGGTCTGAACGTATACGAAGGCTCTCGAATGGTTAAAGCTTACCGTTTCAGGAAATCGAACTTACACTGCCGTATCGAAACACATACCGTATATTGCATTAAAATAGATTATTATTGCGTGGTTGCTTCTCGTGCATATTTTCAGATTAAGCCAACATGGTGGATATACACAAAATTATTTACTTTGTTCTCATGCACACGACCAGTGTTGTCGCAGCTATGACTCAATATGTTTGAAAACATATAAGTCAGTTATGTGTTTGCTATTATTTGTTCAATTGTGAACCTATCTTTATAGAGTGAGACGGTGTTGCTGGTTGCAGGGCTCGTTCCCAGCCAAGGAGACGGAGCCCGTGACCTTGGGACATGAGTTCAGCGGCGTGGTTCAGGCCGTGGGAGAGCTGGTCACTACCTTCCAACCAGGGGACAAGGTCGCCATAGACCCTAACAGGTGCGTGAAAGTCTCTCAGGTTCGATTACCGGCTCCAGCCAATGTGTGATCGGCTTCCGATTATTTCCCGAGATCACTCCAGGACCACTCGTTCAGCCTTTCATTCATTAACTTCATACCTCCATTGTAAAACCTCAGTACATTAACTCCTGCTTAGTTCCTTATTGCATCCCACTCATCTAAAGCCTTTTGTGTTAAGTTACGTGGATGTCCAAGTCTCATCTAAAGGTGAGTACCATATGCCTATAACAAAGGAATATATGCATCGAGAGAGAGAGAGGGAGGTATCGGGCAGTCGTGGCAGCAACGATGACTGCGATTACCTTTCTTAAGTCAGCTTCACGTCTCTTCGACAGAGATGTCATTATAGCCTGTGACACGCAACTTGGCACAATGAGGAGAACTGGGAGAGGAGTCGGCCATGGTCAAGGAACCATCCCAACATTTGCCTGGAGTGATTTCAGAAAACCATGGAAACCTCTCTAGGTTTATGAATAGTTAAACCTGTGGCTGAAAATATGGAATGGAAACTGGTGTAGACACCAATACTTGTCTTAACCTCCCTAGTAATAAACTAGCAAACATCTTTAGCAGTGTGCCAATTAACTGGAGGATTGGGTAGGAAGGACAACACCAAAGAATTCATCGTCTCATAATTATTTCCCCCTTGGTAGTGTTTCGGAAATTATTTTCCCACCAGGAAATTTAATTTCCCTCACTGAAAAATTATGAGTTTCAAAGTTGTTACGTAGATAACTTCGTCGTCCATTCCCAAACGAGTATTTCATATTGTAGAACTCATTTCGTAAGCTAATGTATGTATTATGATTTTTAAGTGCAGTAAGCCTATTGTTTTTATGATTGCTTTAATTGTATTTACCAGACTTACTACACGAGTAGCATGAAACACATTTTTTATTGCTAATCGTTGTAAGTTAATATACGTACACATCTGAGAGGACGAAGGCAACTTTGTTTTAATTTAGTCAGGGCTATTCAAGCTGCTAGATTTGGCAGCTGAGTGAAGGGTATCACACAGCAACAGACAATCCAAACAGGAAGAAATCATCAACCACTTATTCTTTATTTAATTAGACATGCATTCCTGCAAGTGGACGTTGTAATAAGTATAAATGTAACTGCATGGTGCTGCATGCTATAGTTCCCTAAATGTTTGCATGTGTTTGTTATGTATTGTTTCAGCACTAACAATAGAAATAATTTGTGGTCTAAAGCTGAAGAAATGTAATGATTTAAAACAACTGTCAGCGAGTCTCCAGTTTATTATGATATTTATGTAAAGTACAATTTTTATATTAGAAATTTTAGATGAAACGTGTTTGTTATTTTTACTTAGTTCGGAATACGTTTATCTGTTACAAACGTATTTTAACTTAATGTCCAAAGTATTGACATTATAAAAACAGGTTACTTTGTTTTTAAAATGTTATATAAGCATATAGAATTATGGATTGGACTGCAGTGAAAGAAGTAGCTAGGCTGTCTATTCCTAGAAACTTGACCAGAACTAAAACTATTCCTCTTCGGAAAAAATTTCAATGTTTTAATATTTGTATCTTGCAAACTATTAAACGTAAAGAGCTGCAACCAGGCTCAAATTGTGGATAATGTAATGAAGTTTGAAGTATTTACCTACAAAAGTTTTCCTTAGAGGGAGTAAGTGAGTGAGTGAGAAATTTTGGTCAGTGCTTAACATCGAGGTCTTCAACGCTGGTAAGAGGTGATACGAGGTGTGTATGGAGCATCGCCGGAATGAAAGTGCAGAGGAAACGGGAGATCCCCGAGACAACCCACCGACCAACGGAATAGTCCGCCACGATTCCCACATGCGAAAATCCGGGGACCGACTCAGCTGGGAATCGAACCCGGATCTCTTTAGTGGGAGGCGAATGGTCTGACCACTCGGTCACCGCGGCCCCGTATTCCTTAGAACGCGTACTTCACGAGTTATACGTAAAATACTGAAAAAAGGCGGTTTTGAGGTTTTTCACAAGCTATGCATTTAGCACAAGTATTTCAAAGCTACAAACTTGGATTTACACCACTTGTACTGATCCAAACTACATATCTAAACATTAGAACTATGTCTTTTTTTTTTGTTTAAAATGACTTTCCCAATAACAGCGCTATGCATGTCGAAGGAAGAAGTCACTTGGCGATGCTATACCCGTGTTGACAGTTGTCGTGTATAATGACCGTACAGAACTGTCCATGCATCGTTAACGCTCGTAGTTAGAGACAAGGTACTGAATATTGTTTGATATGTACAGACTCTAGCCATATGCTTGTATACTTCATTGCGCACAACTGACGCAAGAATATCTTCGCTGGTGATATATCCAGCTCATGAAGTATGCAGCAACGTGTGTGATGCCTGAGGGATGTGAAATGCATTCTGTCAGAACAATTCCAGTCCTCCGTGATTCTGCTCCTCTGCCAACATACCTTTGGATCGTTTCATAGCCATGGCTATTCAAAGTTTTATTTTGGCTTGCTATATGTGATAACCTCAAAATATCACACTGAGTCAATCTTGCCTACACTTCATGTTTCATCAAGAAATGCACATTATGTTATGATTATTTTGCTTTAATCATATATTTACTGAAATTGTGGATTTAAGTGTGCGACGTTTGTTTGTCAAGCACTAAATCGCTTTAAGTAGTGCTTATCTCAATTTTTGCAACAAACAACGTGTGCTTTACGAGAAATCACGATTTGGATTTGCCGCGAAAGCAATAACTGTAAAAATATCGGATGGATGATTCTTGTGGAGCATGAAGAAGGAGGGAATTTCTTCTAGAGTTACAGCTGATCTGTGTGTATGTTGACAGTGGCTGCAACAAATGTAAGGTGTGTCATGATGGCAACTATCACTTCTGCGAAGTAGGAGGCCTCAACAACACCATCGGCTTGTTCCGTAATGGCGGCTGGGCGGAGTACTGCGTCGTACCAGAGAACCAGCTCCACAAGCTTCCGTCCAACATCTCCCTCAAACAAGGTGCGACAACCTCACATCTATAAACTCGCTTCCTGTACTCACTCTCTTCTATCGTGGAGACTGATTTTTTGGATGATTTTAATGTTGTTGAATTTCGTCTTTGTGGCCTGTTTTACACTTAACGATTGAAGATATAGGGTTTTCTCCGAAAATTTGAACACACATTATTTATATTATTAATATGATTATGTATTTCTTTAATTTTTATTTGAAAAATGAAGAAATGTTATATAGCATATCTTAAGAACGCGTGGTAGATAAATAAACGCTGGAAACATAATTTATTCGTACGCTTTATTGGAGGTCAATATGGATAAAATACTCAATGACAATCCTAGACAATGATATTTGCCAACTTTATGAGTAAATATTTATCCAGAATTACTAATTCGTTACGCTTGATCTCTTGCGCCGCAGTTAAACGCACGAGGTTCCGGCGTCAGAGATTGTGCCACAGAAGTTCGTAACACTGGCAACAATTTTATTTAAAACGTTGGCAGATACTATTGTCTAAGATTGCTATTGTTTAATTTTCGCTAATTGGCTTCAAGAAACCTACAGTTACAGGTTAATGCTTTTAGCGTTGAATTATGTACCACACCCTCTTACGGGAGAAATTCACGATTGGGAATCGAGAATGGAAACCATAGTTTGTTGAAATAATCAGCAGTAAGGAGAAATAAATGATGACATTTCGGGTATGTTTTAATAATATCAGGATCTGAAATCCGTCATTAAATAATGTGTTTTCTCGAACATACGGTGTATCACGTGTTGCCTACCAGTAAGTCCCCACAATTTCTCCATCCATTTCCTCTAAAACACTTCACTTAAGTGTGTTGCGACAAGGCAACCTTTTTTGTTCAGTCAAGCCTCCTACTAAAAACTGTTATCTGTTAGTCTAAAAATGCAACAGTATAAAAACTTATACCGAAAAAAGTTGGCTTACCTCACCTCATCATCTACTGACGATGAACGGTATTCGAAACCACTTTGTTACAGATTGTAGAGTTTGTTTTTATTAAACCGCAGCCATAAATGCATTATTTATCTCTCTTTTTGGGTATTATAACAAATTTTTTTCAATGTAAATTTTAATCACGAATTTCTCACGATACGCGCAAGCCAAAAACAATTCATTAAATTACTTTAAATAATTTTTACAAGGAATCATGTAGCAAAGTTTGTGAAATACATTTATGAACAACCAGTATAGTAATTAAAAATTAAATTAACAATCCCTTTCAATACACAAAAAACACAGGAAATTACGTAAATACTTTTTGCTCATATGTATTCATCGTTGTGTAGTTATAACAGACATTTAAACAGTTTATCTGAGTTAATAACATTGCTAGTCGCCTCTTCAAATATATTATCCCTCTCTGTTTACTTTCCCGGTGCTCATTCGTGTTCTCCCGCAACTTCTAGTGAACTGCCTGGACAACATTCTCCACGTTCGTAGCAAAATCCTCTCGTTGCTCGACTAATTGTGTTGCTATTCCTGACTATTTCTCATTGATTGAAATTGCTACTTTTTTCCGTTTCAAATTCTGCCGTTCATAAGATCGGTTCTTTCGCCTGTCCTTTCTAGCCTTTCTAACGCATCCAAATGAATTTCAATTTTACTGAAAATTTCATTCATATCTAATGGCGGTGTAATTGATTGTTTCGCGTATTTCGGCTTGCCCAGAGATTAGAGAAACATACAAATGGAGCATAACGCACGTCTCAGGACGAGGGTCTGAAGCCTTGAGATGGAAGGGGCAGGAGCCCATCCGCCATATTGGTACGTGGATTTATGTTGTTTGTTACCATAGCAAAGTATATACAGCGGCTGTGGTTTGGCTAACCATAACCTTTCTTCTGTATATGCTTATAGGAACAGCTGATTGTTCTCCGCCATATTGCAATCTGAATAAATGAAGTCAGCTTGGCTTCAGTATCGGCTGCTAATGTTCCATATGTACTATTCTCTTATCTCGGAGCACGCCAGATGACACATGAGACGTGTGTGGCAATACTGCTAACGAACTATCTTCTCCCACACTCAATCCAGTACACTCACTGTCAAACTGAGTTCAGCTGTGTCGGACGATACACAAGATTTCTCCCATGTTTATTTAACATTAGCACAGTCATTACTAGACTCATTCCTGAACACCACTACCCACCGTGGCCGGTGACTGCTCACCTGGAGATAACATGTCCGTATATCTGCGTCTGGCGAGTCGGTACTGTGTTTGCATCTGTTCAATAGAAATACACACGTGTGCCGTGCAACATCTACGCCATAACTACGCTGCCTAGCTCAGCAGAGAAAATCTGTGGATAGAAATCCTAAAAGTGGATTCACAACCACACTTATTGTACTTATGTTAAGTATTAGGAATTCGGTTCACAGCATTTAATCTGGACATGCGCGGAAATTGTTTGCGTAATATAAAATGTCGGTAATATATGATCGTTAGAGATCTGAAAAATTCGCATTTGTTCCAGGCACAAGCTTTGAATTCCAACAACTGTAAGTCCGTGCTACTTTCACAATTGTCGTTGACTTGTTTGACACGCCTTGAAGTCGATGAGCAAATAATAACAATGTAACTAATTGCGGGCCCATTTAACTGTGTCGGCAAACGGCTAATGAAGAGCTGCTGTTTGCTTGAATATACAGACAAACTTGACGGCTAGCCTACACGTTATTGAACACGCGAATGTTGCCAGTCTCTAATGATCGCAGTTTATTTTTATGTTACGAAGCGAACTAAATTATTTATGAGCACAATATAAATGATTTTTCTATATAAATTTATATTTGCTAGAGTCTTACGTTTGCACATGCTGCATTCACAAACACCATTTAGCGTACGTACGAGTACGTACGCACGCTACGCGAGTATGTGAATGCTAGCATGTACACTAGGTGTCTCTACTTTTACATGTACGTACGCTGTAGGTGAATCCCGCTTAAGTTACGAATTATCGGCGTCCACTAATCGTTGTTTGCAAGATGTGTATCGCTTATACCGTGGAGAGAAGTTACCGTCGCGTATAGCCAAGTCCTACCCTTGACAGCTACTTTGACTAAGTGTCGTTATTGTTTCCTGCCCACCCTGAGTCTATAGCAGACAAGAGAAATATTATCAGTCAATCACGTGCAAACAGTCAGTCGCACCACGCTTTCTTCCTTCGTTGTGAGAGAACCGTCAATTATTCATGATTAGGGCCATGAACATTTCGCAAAAAAATTTTGCCCCATTTTGTTTTAGTGCCTTACGTGCACATCTGTAGTTTTTATTCGTGGTTATTAGCAGTGTGTCTGCGTGAAGTGATGTCTATCATGACTGCACCAATCACAGCTAGGCTACTGCGACACTACACGTATGTTATTAGCAGCGTGTCTGCGTGAAGTGACGTCTATCATGACTGCACCAACCACAGCAAGGCTACTGCGACACTACACGTATGCTATTAGCAGCGTGTCTGCGTGAAGTGACGTTTATCATGACTGCACCAACCACAGCAAGGCTACTGCGACACTACACGTATGTTATTAGCAGCGTGTCTGCGTGAAGTGACGTCTATCATGACTGCACCAACCACAGCAAGGCTACTGCGACACTACACGTATGTTATTAGCAGCGTGTCTGCGTGAAGTGACGTCTATCATGACTGCACCAACCACAGCAAGGCTACTGC
>PNEQ01002177.1:37661-89864 GCA_003012365.1 Medauroidea extradentata | reverse complement strand
GTACCTGAATTTAATTGTTTTATATGGGTCTTTTTAAAAAAATTTTCCAAGATGCAAATATCTTGTGCCCACAAATAAATTACGAAACTTAAATAATATTTTTATTTTTTTCTATGTTTGTGATAACATCCCTCAAATTTTTGCACCTTTAAAAATCTGTCTCCATCTTTTATTAATTGAACATCCATTTGGGTTTCAAGTAATTTCACGTCAATATCAATTTAATGTTTTCTGGACCTGAAAAAAATGAAATATAAAATTTTACAGCTGTGAAATATTTCACGCTGAAATAAAATACGTAAACGATTTTAGGGAGTTCACAAAAAGTAACAAGGGATATTGTTACAATTTTTAAAATTGTCGCTGAATAGAGGACTATTTTCGTAAACCTGACTTTTTACTGCCCGCTGTGAGTTGCCAGTTAATTATAAGAAGACCTATCAGTCGCATTTATAATTTTTTTTAAATATTCACAAAAGCAGTAACATAACAACATCCCACATCTCTTTAGTCATAATATAGTCAAGTATAACTGTTAAATGGTTAGGAATGTACGTGTATGACTACTAATATGCTCGTTAAAACAACAACAATATTAATAATAAATTACTTCAGTGTTGTAAATGTATTGTATTATTATAATATTACGCCAGTATAACTAACTATATACCTCACACTTAATTTACAACTTTGACGTCATTATCATAACATGCTTCAGCTGCCAAAGTAACCCTCACAACATTTTGCAACTTTTATTTTCTTAAGATCACTGTGTCATCTACCGCAATTTAAGTGTCTTGTTTACATGTACAAGCCTCTTCAGGTGATTATTAAGATATCCTAACACATAGGCGCACCAGCGTCACGTGTGATCTAATCATTGTTGCACCAGTGGCCGAGTGTTTACGAAGTTGTCGGCTTCTTTGGAGAACGTGACGCTTGTGTTGAGGAATTTGTTTAGCTTCTTTCACACTTCCACAGATCGAACAAAGCAGAGAGTCAGTATAGGCGTTCGTCTACTTTCGTGTGTAATGTGTTCTTTAAAGAAAGCCGAATGCTTGAAATATGGATCATTTATCTGAAAGGTAAACAAAGAGATCCAGTAAAAATTGGTGACAAAAAGAGCCTTCAAAAACTTTAATTCATAACGAGTTCCACGCAATTTTTTTTTCATAATTATTTAGTAAAAATAAAATAAACATCGTATAAGAAGGATACCCGAGGGCGATTGCATATTTATTACCGGGTGTTCGTAGGCATATCCTTACCCTAGAGGATGGCATGAAGTGAGGCTCACATTTGAGAAGCGTCGGAATGAGAAGGGCGTGGAAAACTGGAGATCCCCAAGAAAATCCTCCGACCAGCTACATCGTTCGGCTTAGGTAACGTTAATTCGTTAATCCTCGGTGCCTACCTTGGAAAAGTTCGTAGCCCTCTTGCTGATAGCAGAGCAACCAAAGACGTTATAAAAGAACTGGAATATTGCGCTGCTCTTTTGTTACATGACCAAGTTGAACGCTGACATATGGACACCATTAGTTGTGACGTCACACGAGAGCACTGGTTCCAAACAAAGGTTTGTTTTTAATGTTTAGCATTGAAATATAAATGTAGATATTAGTTACAAGTTCATATAATTCATTATTTTTTGTAATTGCCCATATTTTATTGCAAATACATTGTACTATTCAAACGTGAACAAACATGCAAGTTTACCTTTAGGTTAAGTATCCTCGTCGCAACTTACACATAAATAACTCCGAGTGTACTGCAGTTTTATCTGTTAGGCTATGTTAATAACGTCTATGATTTTACTATTTCGAAAAACAATAGAATCTACCCAATATTTTCTTAGTGATGTAAAATTAGATCATTGTTAAACATGTGCCGAGAATATATCTGTTAGGAACCAGCATCGTCGTGTGGCGTCACACTAATGGTGTCCATTGCAGGGCGAAGATCAGACATTAGAGAAACATACAGATGGAGCATAAGGTATGTTCTAGGGCGAGGGGTATGAAGCCTTGATTCGGAAGGGGAAGGACCCATCCGCCATATTGGTAACTGCAAAATGTTGTTTATTGCCATAGCAACGAGTATAATGCGAGTATGGGTTGGCCAACCATAACCTCGTTTCTCAATACATCTACAGCACGGCCGTAGAAGAACAGGTCTGGACACTCGCCTGGATATTTGACCCCCTTGTTGTTTGGCTGTAGTTCACCAAGTTACCGAGAATATTGTGTTTTATTGGCGCTGATGTTAGGGCGGTCGGACTAAACTCCGCCCACTTCCTTTCCACTATGATAAACAATTTATCAAAACGTATTTTTTATCAATTTATGAAATACTTTCTTCGCTCACAAATTTAAGAAAAGGCTCTAGCAATATTTATTTGCTTTATAAATTTAACAATGGAAAAAAGTGGACGGAGTTTGAGTCCGACCGCTCAAATTACAGCGCCAAAAAGCACAACATTCTCGGTAACTTGACAAACTACAGCCAAACAACAAGGGAGTCAAGCAAAATACATTGTTAGATAGGTGAGTGTCCAGACCTGTTCTTCTACGACCGTGATCTACAGGAACAGCTGATTGCACTCCGCCATATCGCAACCTGAATAAACCAAGTCAGCATGGCCTCAGTATCGGCTGATAATGCTCCATCTGTACTTTTCTCTTACCTCTGGTGAAGATACGGAATTGTGTACTTTAGCAATGGTGGGGGTAACGATTACTGTTTCAACAAAAAACTTCGATATAAGACATTGCATGTTTCGGGCTGCAATATGGCGCCGTTCAATTTGGTAACACATAGAGATAAACCATCAGCATTGGCCCTGCATCCCTTGGGAGCAACTGGTAGAATAATTTGTCCCTTGCCAAACTAAGGCTTCGGCCACACTTGCGACCTGGTCGCAACCATGTCACCCGGCCACATTTGAGCGACAAACGCAACTGTAGAGGGCTAATTTGTGTCATGGCGCCTGTAGAGAAGGTACTGTTAGCTGCAGCAGTAGCTAGTTGTCTAAAAAAAGAAACGCAGAGGTAGTAAATACGGCGCCCACCCCATAAATAAGCAGAAACCTACTTTTGGACAGTTTCACACATTATTTGAAGAAATTAGGAACGATGCTGATAGGTTCTTTTCGTACTTCAGAATGAGTGTGTCGTCATTTGACGAGTTGTGTTCGTACGTTCGTGACAAAAAAAAAACAACAATAATAAAGAAGCCAATATCAATACAATAGAGTTGCTGAGGTAAGATGAATTGGAACACAGGGAATTAGAACGAAGAGCTTACTGCAAGATTTCTGTAATCTGCAGTTAGTTTTATTCCGATCATAGAAATAGCCCGTCATCGTCCTCTTCTGCGACTGCACCACTAGATTTCAGATGTTCCAGCGCTTGTTCTTTAAATGTCTTGGCTTTCCGTTTGTTACCTCTTTCAACTACAACAATGAAAGACATTTACTTGCTTGAGCCAACTTCAGAGGACTGGGTCAGAATTGCAAATGAATTCGAAAAACGTGTTAACTACCCCAATTACCTTGGAGCAATAGATCGCAAGTGTGTTCGAGTTGTAAAGCCAGGACATTCTGGGTTGCAGTATTTTAATTGCAAGGCGCTCTTCTCTGTAGCATTGTTAGCAGTGGTCGATGCTAATTACTGCTTCACAGTCATAGATGTAGGGGCGTACGGGAAATCGGCTGACTCTTACCATTTTCAAGAAATCAGCCATGTACAATAAACACACAAGAGGCAATTTGAACTTTCCAGAAAACAAACCATTGCCCTTTTCTGAAAGTACGATGCCATTGCCCCATGTCTTTGTCGCAGACTAGGCCTTTGCAATGGATAACCATGTCATCCGGCCATATCCAAGACAAAACCTTGACATATTCAAATACACACAGAGCCGAGCGCGCACATATGTCGAGTGTGCTATCGGAATCTTATAGAATAAATGGAGGCTCCCTCATACTGCCATAAATCTGCCGCCAGAGTTTGTGAATATTTTGGTAAATGCTGACTGTGATCTTAATAATTTTGTGATGTTAAAATATGGTTTCAGTTTTGAGGACACGTTGACGTGTGATGTGGAAGATGTACCAATTGTTGATACACGTGGTATCAGCTTAAAAAATGTCCGAAATGCAAACACAGATTATTATTTTGTCAGTCGTGCTTGGTAGTGTTCCATGGCAGTATAATGTGATCTAATATAAATGTATAGTTAATACATGACAGTTCACATTCGCTTTGTGTTTAGTTATTGAGGTTGTCTAATAACAAAATATCGCCTACTAAATGACAACTTCGTTATGCATGTTTTTAGAGCAGTTTAAACCGAACACTGTTATTTTATAACGCAACTGAACAAATGTCACTACGACAATAAGCAGCATTGTTGAAATTACCAATGCAAAACTTGTGTACACTCACTCTTTGTACATTAGCCTATAGCTTCCTTTAAAAAAACTACATATTAACTGTATAGTTGTTTATAAAATGCATAATTTATCCTTGTCTTTACATTATACACCTACCTGCGCCAATTTCTTATTGTTTAGTCAGTGCATCCCATCTTGCCACTACTGCTACGGCAACTTCTATCCACTCAGGGGCGATTCTAGGAAATTATATCTGGGTGGGCCCCAGGGGCCCCCATACCCCAATCAAAAGCGGGAGGTTCAGAGGCCCTCCTCCCGAAGATGTTGGATCGTAAGGTGCAAAATAGTGCTATTTAAGGAGTTTCCGAACCAAAAACGTGAGTTTACCGTTTTAATAAATTGTTATATTTTTAAGATTCTTACACACGATAAATATGTCCAATTGTCCAGTATAGCAGTAATAATATTCCGTTTTAGCTGTCAATTAAAAATAACGATTCAGTTAAAAATTAAATAAAAATAAAAAAACCACCACTGGTTCGATTTCAGCTCTCTGTTAGCATTTTCGTGATGCTTCGTTTTCCAAAACACAGGTCGTAGGTGAACTTCATATAATCCGGGATCAAACATATTTTGATGTAATGTTTACGACACACAGCTCTAGAATGCTTGTTTGAAAGCACTTGACAGGCTGCGACCTGAACGCAAGTGTGGCCAACTTCATAAGAAACAAAGGCCTGCGTTTTTGTCGCCGCGTCCCAAAAACGCTCACGAGGGCGTTTTTAAATCTGTCGCTGTCGCTGGTCGCTATGTCTGGCCGCCCTCATGAGAATGTACGTATTTTGTTACCGCGACCAGGTCGCAAGTGTGGCCCTAGCCGTACCCGTCTATACCTTTTTGAATATTCTGAACCAAGATTATCATACCTAAAAGAACAGCAAAACACTCAATATTCGTTATTTTCGAATGCGAGAAGACACGGAAACAAGGCACGGATAAGGTTAATTCTATTACAGGTTAGAAAAATGAACGTTAAAAATTCGTCACGGGAAAAATTTCTGCCACCTGAGCGCAAACTGGCCGATGACAGAGCTTTCCCGAATTTTAAGTTCCCTGTGCCAAACTCTCCCATAAGAAAACGTATTTTCTTTCTAACCTGTAGTAGAATTAACCTTAGCACGGAAAATTCATTTTAACCGTACAACAAAAAAGTTCTAATTAATATTACCTTTCGGTTTTTAAATATTATTTCCATTTTATTACTTCAATACGGCTTTCAAAGTCAATATTTCTTTCGAAAGTGTGTTTTACCCCTCATAACTACATCGTTTCCATACATAAAATGCGTTAACTGGCATTTTCGCTGATTTTCCGTATGAAATAACCGCCCAAAGTCTGTAACGTAAGAAACAACCTGTAGATGCTTAAGATTCCTATACATTTGGCTCATGAACATTGTTGCAGCATGTTAGGAGAACGTTTTTCTAAAGGATACAACTATATGTGCGATCGATATGCCGACCCCCCGTGGCTCAGTTGGTTTGTATCCTTTAGAAAAATTTTCTCAGCCTACCCCCCGTGGCTCAGTTGGTTGAGCGGCCGGCTTTAATGCGGGGGGGGGGGGGGTTCTGGGTTCGATTTCCAGGCCTGGCTGGGCGTTAATTTGTGTTTGTCCATTGGGTCTCAAAAATTGTCACTATAAAAATTGTCTCACGAAAAGTGCTGTGGTCACTTGAATTAAGTCATATTAAAGGGGGGAATGTTTGGTGCAGTGTTGATGCGGATACTTCCGCATCGCCACTGCACCAAACATTTTTCTTTAAAAAAAAAAAAAAAAAAAAAAAGTTGGTTGAGCGGCCGGCTTTGGTGCGAGGGATTCTGGGTTCGATTCCCAGGTCTGGCTGGGTGTAAATTTTTGTTTGTCCTTTGGGTCTCAAAAATTGTCACTATACGAATTGTCACACGAAAAGTACTGGGGTCACTCGAATTAAGTGCTTCCGCATCGCCACTGCACCAAACACTTATATATATATATATATATATATATATATATATATATATATATATATATATATATATGTATGTCTATCTACGAAAAGAAAACACATTTAAGGGCTTGTTCCCGAGTTTTTTTCAGACTGGTGACAATAACTCAACTATTTTTTAGCCAGAAGATTTGAAATAATTTGAGTTAATGTGAAGTCACACGATGCACAATACTGTGGATGCGTTTTTAAAATTAATGTACTATTCGTCAGCAAACAAATATTTTCCACAATTTTCGCTTATTTCACGACAAAAAACGTGGTACTTTGGGTGATGAAATCTAAAAAACCGTTTAGTACAGTTCTACAAAAAAAATTCAGCTACAAATTATTACATATAAGTGTCAAAACTGTGAAGCGAAATTTTGATATGATTATTAGGTAGCAATAAAATATATAAGGTCACAGCGTAAAGTTCTAAAGGAAAAAAAAACAATGACCGAAACACTATACGCTGTTTTCGCGTATAATTTTTTTACGTTTGAAGCAAGAAAACGGGGAGGGAGGTCGCAGAGGACTAAACTAGCGCGCAGTGTTGTTTTCGTAGAAAGTGTTTTCAATAGGACTTTAACTGGTGACCCTATTATTTTGTTTCTGGAAAGTACGAGGTAAAGTCCAACACAGGTCGCCCTCATTTTGTTTTACATATACGGTTGGTAGTTTTCCAGGTTCAGCAATCTGAAACAGCCATTTTTACCAGTTTTGAGAAGCTTGGAAATTACGTTTTTAATAAGCTAGCGGTATTTTTAAAAAGCTAGAGACACAATTTCAAATGTGTCTTCTTTTTGTAGACATACATATTGAAAACACGTTTAATAGTTATACTTGAAAAAACACTTTTCGTACCACACTACCAAATACCCTAGAGAGTAATACCGGACAGCTCTATGCAAATACTATGAGTAAGCTTGTGAAAAATAACCTAGATGTATGGTGTGAAACTAACACATATTTTCATATAATTTTTGTATGATTATTGTACTTTATTATTTCAAGATGTTTTATTTAGTTTTTACGAATTTATCGTACTGCTATTTTTTGTTTTAATTGTGAACGAAGAAAGTATTTCATAAATTGATAAAAAATACGTTTTGATAAATTGTTTATCTTAATGGAAAGGAAGTGGGCGGAGTTTAGTCCGACCGCCGTAACATCAGCGCCAATAAAACACAATATTCTCGGTAACTTGGTGAACTACAACCAAACAACAAGGGGGTCAAATATCCAGGCGAGTGTCCAGGCCTGTTCTTCTACGGCCGTGATTTAAACATAAGGTGCTGTTCTCTGGTGGTTTGGCGAGATAATAATACAATCAGAATTCTCGCCAAATCGCTCAAGCTGTCCGGTATGTATATGTAGTGTATTTGATGCTACATCACATCTCATGCGCCAGGTCCTCTTAAAGAAATATGACAGTCTAGCTCTTATCTTATCGCTTCCCGTTTCCGCACCTCAGACACGGCATCTAGCGCCTTCTGTGTAGGACTTTAAAGTCATTTTCAGCCGAGTCACCAACGAAAATACGGCACGTCAGTTGAGTGTGTAGAGGCGTTGATGTAAATGATGCATGTGTAATATTCGACCTTAGTGTGACATACCCACAGGCTGGCAGAACCATTAACACCCAGAACTATGAACTCTAGTTGCGGCAAAATATTTTTTTTAATAATAAAATTCATTTATCAGACACGAACAATCAAAATTTTATAGATAGGTTATCTACATGGCGGCACGAACACAGTCAAAAGAAATAAAACCTGTAATGATCTTGTAAAAGATAACAAATATTTAGATTTCTTCTTTTTGTGACATGCAAAAAAATATTTCACGTAGCATTCACTCAGTGATAGTTCGTAGATATTGGTAACATATGGTTGCAGCAAGAATTTTCGTAATGAGGTAACGCATACAAAATATTTATTTATATGCTATAAAAATTTGTATAAACTTACTAACGCATTGTAAAATCGATGTCGTAATTCGTGTTACGTAATTATTAAGTCTTTGCTGACGTTCATTGATACTTCTATGTTATAGCTTAAAATAAATGGATCAAACCTTAAAATTTAAATAAATAAATCAAATATTGTTGGCCATTAAATGTGTTGTGGACTGCTAATTAAACAAAATATAAAGTTTGTATTTGCAAACATAAAACATAAAAAGTAACTGCAACAAATCATGTTTCATATCCAAAAAGATAAGCTGAAATCTTAAATTAGGCTACATTTAAATTCAGCTTTTTTTTGTGAATACGACATTTTGTGGATTTGATCTTATTGTTTTTTGTTATGTTCCAATTCTGGTAATTTTTAACTACCTGTTTTGTTTACTCAGCGGTCCCCCGACGAACTGAAGGGTCAACAACAATTTGAAATTATAATTTTTTACTTTTTAGGGGTACGTATCTATGTATTTTTTTTTTAAATTTTTAATGTAAGTGTTATTTTCAGCTTTTTAAATTGAAATACTTCTACAATTATTGTAGATATCAAATAAAGTTAATTAATATTTATTTTATAGAGTTAAAATAGTATTGAATTATTCGTTGACATATTAAAATTAGCGTTGAAATAATAGGTTCAGCCGTTTGGGAGATACAAAGCCATACATAAACACGCAAACAGACAGATAAAGTCGTCAATCTCATAACACGTCTCCGTTTTTGGTCGGGGATTAGTAATTGATCTCTGGTTTGCGATTTATTTATTTATATATATATATATATATATATATATATATATATATATATATATATATATATACACACACACATACATACACACACCCACATACACATATATATTGGGGAATTGGAATTATCTTGTAATTATTCAGAAAATTACATTTAAACTTTGAAATTTTACAATTTTTTTTAACAGTCACATAACTAGTGAACGAATTATTTTTACACGACCAACAACAAATTACAGAAATAATTATACAAAAAATAAGCCAAAAAATTAGAAATATTACTCATTGAAGCGAAATTGAGGTATAAAAAAGAATTAAAGTCAGTTTAAATGTAATACAAAAAAAACGTCAAACAGAGTTCATGTAATTTCACAATTGAAGGGTTCTGGATTATAAGGAAAATTAGTTAAATATGTCTTCTTATGCAGTTTTGCACATCGAATATGAAACACCACTTTGTTTTACGCTTAGCAAATTTATAAACCCATAAAATGTGTTTTCATTAACCCACGTGTGGTAAAAAGTATGGACGTTACAAACTTTCTTTTTGCTCTCCTGAAAAGTCATTAAAATGCAGTTATACCGCTATAGGTGTTGCAAATATTTGTATTTTTTTAATGAAAATTTGTCATACACTTAAAAAATACCATCGAAACTTGTATCACGGTTACTTAATCACTATAAAAAGTTAGAAATATGTTTGCACTATACATTTTACCTTGTTCTAGTTTCTCAATTAATATAGGAAGTCTACACTACGTAACAGTTTTTTTTCTTTACTTGTATAAGCAGTCCATTCTTAGGAGGACTGCTTTTACAATATACATAGTATGTGGATTTACGCTCTTGCATACGAAGATGTTACACAGTAAAAGAATTGCGTTTTAGAAGGATTCGGTACGACAGTCCGCATCTACCCTACACACAGGAAACTAAGACACGACACAACCTTGGTGATTGGGCGGAAGAGACTCAATACTTACAGAGAAATGTACTCAGTAAATTAAGTTATCGCTCGAGTATTGATTTCAAAATTAATGTACCTACCATTACAAATATTTTGGAAAAACGAAAGAAAAAAAAGACTAATCAACCAAATTAAATCTTTCAGACGTGTTGGAGGTACATCTTCGGTGAGATAAAACTACCTGCCTGAAAAAAAAATTTAATGTCTTGTTCCTATTACAAGTATTGCTTCCTCTGTGCAAAATCGTACATTTTATTGACCATTATTTTATGTTTGCGTTCCGATGCTGGGAAGAGTTGATCCGCTAGAGACTGAATGAAGTTCAGAGGGCTCTATTTATTTGCGACCAGTTGCATTCAAGGTTTCTCAGAAAGTCCGATCAAACACTCTAGCACAAAAAGGTGATCGTATTATATTCATCATATAGCGTTTGGACGCTGTTCTTATAAGATATCTTACGCGTCTTCGATTTACGCAAAGCTACGTATCTTGTTCCTAATATCTTAATGCATTTAAATGAAACACTTGAAAATATGTTTTAAAAAAATACAGCATGCTTTGCATAACCTTGTTAAAGGCTGTTTAAAATGACTAACGGAAATGTATGTTCGGAGGGAGGGAGTGGGTGCTGTGGGCTTGTGGGCTCGGGCATCATCGAACTCGCTCGGCGATCTTCGGCTCGGAAGCCATCTTGGAATTTACCTTGAACTTTGACCTTGACCTTTGACATTGACCTGAAGGTCACCAAAATTAAAAACACATTTTTCTGACTGCCCTATAAATTGTCAACTTGATTAGTACAAAAACAAAAGAAGCAGTCGTTTGACTTTACTTCATACTTTATAACAAATGCAATTATAGGTCACCGTTTAAAGTCACATGAAAAATACTATGCACGACTAAATCACTTCCCGCTAATTTAATGCTCCACGTGTAAGGGCAGTATTAGTCTTGATGCACGCACTTGTTGCCCGTATTTGTGATACTGATTTTCTTGCTTTTTAACGGAAAATATGACCAAAATGATACTGCAGTAAGCAAATTGTTCTGTGCAGGATTTGCATCGCTTCCTCCAGATAACATTACTACGAAAAATTAAACCATATAAAATCAATAGTGTGCATTTTATTTTCAGGTACCTGTTATTACTTCTACCTTTAGCAGCAATTGCGAGAGGAGAAACTACACCTAAAGTAAATTGCACAGGTAAGTTCTACACGAAATATTTTCCATACAAGCAATTTTAGTAACAATGACATGTGTTTGTGTTCATACTATTCAAGGCTTTAAAATAATCAGAATGAAAAAAAAATCTATATATGATCTAAATTGTAAATTTTCTGCTAAATGTTACATCCATAGTGAATTCATTACATATAAATAATAATATTAGTTTTAGTAGCTGACCGAGGTGTCTTCAGTTGAGATTTTGAACATTGGTAAACTTACTTGAGGTGAGATTTCATACATCTAAATTTTGAAAATTTGTCTGACTTACCCTACACTCGCGAATTTTCATAAGCGACTAACGTGGCCAATTGGGTTCGATTCCCGGTGAGGTTGGTCCCCAGACCAGATCGTACCGAACGATTTCATTGGTCGGAGGGACTTCTTTGGGATCTCCCGCCTCCCCGGCGCCCAGCACACTTTCGTTGTCCACTGCAGGGCTCAACTCCATTCCATCCCCCGGGGCACGCAGATGTACATGTCGACGCCCAGTCATAAATCTGAAGTTAGAAGTGTTATATCCTGGCCCTCTGGTAATCCTCCCCATACGATATGTATTTATTTGAGGCTTTGTGTAATAAACGCGATTATTTGTCAACAACTGTCACAGAATTTTCTTGCGCGCTAGGATAAAAGGGGTTACGAGTGGGAGTAGCCTACATTCGTCGCCAGTTCTTTATGCACAGGATAGCAAATAATGGCTCTTATAACTTAATGTTTGCAAGTAATCCATTATGACCGGGGTCCAAAATTTACATTGTGAGAGTTATTTTTCAACTGTAAAAAAGAGTAGGTATCATAAAACTCTCTCTCCTAGTTTTATTGAGATAGTTATAATTTTGACACTTAATTTTCTACAACAAAATATTATGGGTTTAGCTTGTTATATAATGAACGAAATTTGTGTTACGGCATTTGGCCTATATTTACGCTGCCTCTTCGAATATTGTTTCAAAAATACTAAAAGAGAACAGATATTGTAAAACAGCCATGCAGATTAGATGAACTGTAGCATAGTGTTTCCAAATCAAAATTTTTATAAATTTGGACTTAAAAGTAATTTTATTCAAATTAAATGATCACCCAACGTTAAAATATTTGGCTTCCAAATCATTATGCATCACAGACCTGTACAGTGGTTACACAATATATGTTCCCTTTGAAATTTACAAATAATATTAGCAAAAACAGCATAAATAACCTTGGCCTTAATTGTCTTAGCAGCCAAAACCATTCAATTTTTGTGAACGAAATATCACACTATAAACTGCAGCAGAACAGTTTTCACAAAACTGAAACAATATTTTACGATATCTCCTCCCCTATTAGGTTCAAAAAATTAGTGATCCAAAATCTAGTATTATTGGGAGATCTTAGTTTTAGGCACTCTTGTAGACCGTAATTCTGAATGCAAATAGACGAGTGTATTATATATTAATGAATTTTATGTTATAACTTTTAATCGGAAATAAAAAAAAAGGAACCTATATAATATTTTATTTATTTATTTATTTTTTTAAAATTTAACTCAGTGAAATTTAAAACACAATGTGAAAACTCAGAGCACATAGTTTTAATCAGATATGTTAAGGTTTTCACAGCACAGTGCTGCCAAGACTATTGAGAATCTTGTAAGGAGAGGTGTTAGGGAATATTATATAAAGACAGTTACGGATAACAGTTTTTACCAGTGGTGAAGTTAAAGAATATCCCCCTGGAACGAATCTCAGGATTGTCTTTTTAGATGTAAGTTTGTATTCGTATAGTTTGGTAAGTTATGCTCTTTCCTTGTAAGCGTCGCGGGATAAATGCGTTTTTACATTCCTAAATGATACATAGTTTTAGGTGTAATTCTGATGAAAAATACGAGCACTAATGTACAACAATTGTGTTGTTACAGCCAGCAGTCAAGACTTGAAGGTGACGGTGGACTACGTGGAGTGGTCAGCGTACGCAGTGAGGTGGGATCCGCCAGCAGACATCAAGGAGTGCGTACACAACTACACTGTGCGTGTGTCAGTGCAAGGCAATGGAACACTTGCTGTGGTCGAGAACACACGCAGCACATACTGGAGCTCGCGGTCTGTACACCCCTGCTCCAACTACTCTGTGTCCGTGGAGGCCTTGGGGGAGGCAGGGGTGCAGCTTGCGAGCGGAGCCACATCCTTCTTCTCCCGTGAGTAGTGGGAGCATGTTGGTTCTGCACCACTGACAATCATCGCATATCCCACGTTCCACTGCTCGGTACCAAATACGAGTCAAATAATGTGCGGCTAAATACAAATGGCAAAGACGAGAGTGCGAAAAATAACTTATTGGCATGAGGCGTGACTATTGTATATTTTGGGTAAATATTTTCTCAAATGACATTATTTCTTTTCAGTTAACGTAATTGGTATGTTATTTGAATGTTTAATGTACTGCTGATTTTTTTCGTCGTTTTATTTTTGTTCGTGGCAACGGTAATACGTTACTTGTTGAGAAAAATTATATTTTCTACCTTAATTGTTGTATTGGCTGTCATAATCTAAAATTAAGTGTAGTTTGCAATAATCTATTTGCTTTATGCACCATCATAAATTATTCTCGCAGGACTGAACAAGCCATCCGACATTTGTTTTCATTGTATTGTTCAACACAACACATGCTTGTGACACCCAAGTATACGAATCACTTGAAAAAATATCTGACTGTATGTTCTCGAAAGATTTTCCACTCGGGATATCATACATCAGACTGGTCTAGGACACATATTTAAACAGACAGATATAGCATATTGAAAACATAATTATGCCTTTAGTTTATTTTTATAAAACAAATGTAGACTAAAATATCTTTAAATATTATGTATAATTATCTACAAAAAATTCATAAACTCCTGTAATGAATTTTAGTGATAAGTGCAATGCACAGAGTACCAGGGAGACTGCTAAAAAATTCTTCCCCCATGTGCGTTATAATAAGAAAAAACTGGACGAAAATTAAGTGTCTCGTGTATGTGGCCGATGGGGTACTAGATGTGCCAACTCCCCTTCATTCTATGCAAGACAAACTGAAAATATCTAAGAAGAGAAATAGAGACTAAACATGTTGTTTTTGTTGTTTTCTGCCTGGCTCATCACTGAACAAACTCTCTCTTCTCTCTCCCCCTCTCCCTCTCTCTCTCTCTCTCTCTCTCTCTCTCTCTCTCTATATATATATATATATATATAATGTGTGTATCAACAGAATTCGGTTAATATCATACATACTTGCTGATATAACATGTGTATAAAATTTTATTCTGTTGCATTAGTCATAAACATTTTTGTATTTTTCAAGAATTGTGTGTTTATGCAGATGGTAACTTATAGTGTTGATTGTTAACAATATTAATTTTAATTACAATACAAATCCCGTTCATTTCATAAATATGTTTGAATAGATTTTGAAACCTTATATGTTTTCCAGATTTGCTCTATTTGAATTTTTTTCGTAATATCCCGAAGAATTAAATACCGATTATTGTGGCCCCTTACTCCTTACAAGACCTTTTTTTTAAGTAAAGATTACTGGAGCAGAGAAAACAGAGTAAAATAAATTCCAGCATTTATGAACTATTGCAGCTTCAATATTTTTATTGTTTCTGCACACAGAAGGAGTCTCATGAGATTATGTCAAGCCGAAACAGGGAGGTAGAGGACCACAAGGGATATCTGAAATATCCACATGTATTTAGTTTTGTTGTTGATAGTTTAAGAGTTACGATAGTTTGTGTTTCTCACAGTTTGGCAGTAGATATAGGTACAGTGACATGAAAAACCATGAGAGACACATGAATGTATGTGTCAGACTTCGATTTAAATGTTTAAAAGGAACCCATTTCATTAAGGCATTAACATTTTTGCAGGGTTCATACCCGGAAATATGAATAAGTTATTGCAGTTCGTAAAAACAATATTCGACATATACTTTTTTAAACATCTCTAAATATTATGGAAAAACTAGCTTTCCGACAATTTTGGTTTTTCGATATTTTTTAAGTGCGATGCTACGACACTATTATGTAAATGCCCCTGCACAAGAATGACCAGTCTGTCTGATAATATGACCATCATTTAGGTGTCTGTCACAGTTTTTTATTTCACTATACCACTACTTCCTGTCAACCTGCAAGTTACACACTAAACTCAGACCAATCGTATGTCCTAAAATATTAACTATCGGACTACATGCATGTAGGTGTTTTTCGTAGCCCTTGAGGTCCTATACCTCCCAGCTTCGGCTGAGTCTTGAGACATATGTATATTTATGATGATACATTCAAGGATGGATTAAGAAAAATCAGCTTTGATATAATGGCATACACTGAAATAAAGAGGTTCAGTCAGAAAAATGTCTAAACACACCCACAAAATGTCTCAATGTTTGAAATTTTCGCATCAAATGCTAACATGGAATGCTACTGGTTTATGATATTGTTCAGTAGCCTAGAATGTCTGTCAAATTTTCGGTGTCCTGGTATATCAAATATACATATTTTTATTTAGTTTGTGTATTTTTTTATACACCAAGAGGTAAATTTCAAAGATCAACTATATATTTAAATGTAAAACAAATATTTATGCTACAGTAGTATACATATACTGTGCGGGACTCAGCTCTGGGACCCTGGCTTGGGAAGGTCGTGTTGTTTATAAGCAGGCCTAGATGCCAGGGCGAGGTCTGTTACTGGCAATGTGTTAGAAGATCTAGCTGGCGACATTTCTAGCTACCAACGATACTCCTGCCGACCAATTTTGATTCTGTACGATCCCACGTTCCACCATAGCCAGGGCCCCAGAGCTGAGTCTCGCACAGATTCGCCATTTAGCAAACTTTTGGTGTTTGGTGTGGCAAAACAATTATGTCTGTACTAAACAAACTATGCTGCGATCAACTATTGTGTTTTAAAACTATATTAATCACCATTTCAAGTCCTATACCACACCATTTTCAATAGTCAACCATCTGTGAACTATAAGTCAGCTTACTGCTAAAATACCTACAGGTATTATATGAAAACAGAATGTTAGGAATGTGAGAATTGTAACTATTAATATAATAGTTATTAGGAATGGCACAAATGTATTCAGGGCCATGCTAAATAATGCTTAATACTCCTAAATAAGTAATGCGATAATTGCATTTCTCTATTTTATATGTTACACACTTATTTTCATGTGCTTTACTTGCAGCTCCCTCGGAAGTGACCGATTACAAGGTGATAGGAAGGACATCCGCTTCGCTGCTCATGACTTGGGTGGTACCGAAAGAGAACATCTGTGTCCAGAAGTACGTCCTGTCGTGGCGCAACACAACAGAGGAGAAGGACGAAGGATCTGACACCCTTCAGACGAATGACACTAACTACAATATCACCGGGTTGAATCCGTGCACAATGTACTCTGTGTCCATTACAGGGATAGCTGCAGACAACGTGGAAACATCTCAAGGATTGTCCGTCTACACAGCAGCACATGGTACACAGCTGTGTTATCACTTATGTGGCAATACCGTTTCAGGGCTGCTAACTATTCACGACCATCGAATATGGGGTTTATTTTCGAATGAAGATTACTTATTTGAGTACAAATACTGTCATCTCCATGTCGTTTAACCTGCGATAGCTAATCAAAGATAATTTTTGGACAAACGCTATTGCAGCAAATGAAGTGTCACTGTAAACCATACAACACAAACAGAAAAATGATCATCCAAAGAATTTTTTTTACTACTGGTAAACAAGGAACACACACACAACTCAAAATGGACACAAACGAACACAGAGACACAAAAAACCAACAAAAAATGTTGTGGTCAGTTTTGAATCAAACGACTCATACAATTCCACAGAAGGTATTCCGTCAGTAAGTGGCGAATGAACGAGACAAACAGACAAAAATAACTGCAACAAATAGAAAAAAATTAAGTGAACGAAAAAATAACTGTTCGTAGACAGTAACAAAATAATAATAACATAGACAAGCAGAATGGTCTCCTTGCAACAAAACAAAATGCAATGTTTCTGAAACTAATCTGTTTCTCTGTGACACACCATTTGATGCAATGACATATGTCCAAAATTGAAATTTGATTAGTAACATGCCCCATTGTAAGAATCGTTTTAAAATTATTACTACCTAACCCACATGGTCCTGCATTATACGCCCATAATATTCATCCCGCCCATTCGTCATGCTTCCCCAATGCGAGTGGTCTGTGACTTGGGTAAGGCTGCTTTCTCCTGATTGGTCAAAACATTCTCGTCAATCTTAAGTTGGAGATATACAGCTTTACTATTTTTACTCGCGTTCTTATGGAGAGTTGTCCTACTGCTAAAGTAGCAATTGCATTAGTTTTACTACAGTTTTTCTAAACAATAAAATCTCTAACCACACAAAGGTTATTGCTAAGAACAATGTAGTTTTTCTTTTGAAATGTAAGCACTTCATATTTAAGAAACCCTTACAACAAAGTCTGTGGCAGCAAAGTAAGCCTCAGCATTCTATTACACTATCAGTGGGCTCAAAGATATAGTAATTGCCACATGATAAACTTAAGTTCCAGTAAGCGTGTAATAATAGAATTAACAATGAATAAGATTAAGTATACTACAGAAAAAATATTTTACGAGTGAAACATAATGCAATAATCAAGGGGAATTATTTATTGCTCTCTTTGAATCACAAACTTGGGTATCGGCCATTTACAGAAATTGCTTATTTGCAAAAATAGTACATATTATGTATAAATAAAATACATTTCTTCAAGTGCCAAAATCCTCAATAAATAGCTCATACGACAGCGATCACTTTCGAACATTTCCACAATTCTGAGCATGTCTGGCTAAAAAGGAGTACAATTTTCTCAAACTTTTCAAAAAAGGTTTGGTAGCTGATGATGATACAAAACAAGACTATACGTGATTGATCACACTAAATATTTTATAAACACAACATAGGATTATTTTTATAGAGCTACGAAGTTCACAACGAAACATATTCCCTACATCTACCTTGAGTATGGCAAATCTAATTAATTGATATCATTTTATCCAATTGTTTTTCCTGTTACAATTCACCAAATTTTTTTCATTGCTTACATGTTTTTCACCAGGTGCTCCTCTGGCGGTGTCCGATGTGAGTGTGGTACCTGCTGGCTCCTCCTCCATCTCAGTGACTTGGAAGAAGACGTCTTCATGCGTGGAGTGGTACAAAGTGTGCATGGACATGGTCGGCAGCAAAGAGAACTGCTCGCAAGTGTCTGGGTACGAGCAGCAGTGGACGAGCGGTGCAGTCATCAAGCCCTGCACCAACTATACTGTAACCGTCACTGCCGTAGACTACGCCGACCAAAGCTCTGCACCACAGACATCTACGATCGCGACAGGTGCGCCATAGGAAACCAATTCTTCCAGTGGTCTTCCTGCGACCATGCCCTTTCCTACTAGCTCCCAAATAGACTGGTTTAACTACAGTACTAATCTAAATATTTTACTTAAGAAAAAACATACATTGTAATATAAAGTGTGGGGTGCATGATTATCCTTTGGGTACAGAATGAATTGCGACCAATAGGTTGAAAGTTTATTGGGACACCTTTTGGGACGAAGGACTGCTAGGACATGCTCTGAACGATTCCACCAAGGGTCGATCAAATATCGCTTTTTATAGGTGCAACGCAAAATTTGCATCTACTTTGCGCTGTCTGAGCTGTGGATGAATTAAATACACATACACAGAAGTGCAAAAGGTGAAGTGATGGGTGCAAATTATATTTTAAATTGTTGTAAATATGCGGCCTGTCAAATGCTTTGGCACAAGTCCATTTTCTAGGTTCGTGTGTGCTCAGTAAGAAATAAAAATTTATTTAGTTCCAGCTGTGACTACAGGTTCAACTGAAGACCTGTTTTACTTGCTTTGCACGCGCGCTGCACTGCGTTGGTGCAAATAGCAAGCTGTGAGAAATATTTAATCTGCGCCCAGGTGCTCTTTTGTATCGAAGAAGATCTGACTTTATCATGGCCTAAGACAAGGTCATGAACTTCACACATTCTTGATGTAGTACGTTGCTCACTGACCGAAATCAGTGCAGGATTGATGTTTTAATTTTTTTTTGTAATGACACACGGACGCTTTTAGGACTTGAGGTCGAATTTTTAGTACACTCATTTAAATGCCATGCCTCGTTATAATAGTTACTTTTCCATTCATGCACAGTATTTACCCATTAGCGCTGCACGTTTTCCTGGAAGACGCCACCCATGTGTGTTGTTTCACAGCGAGTTTATTTGGTCTCGTCTCTTTGAAATGTACTGCAGATGCAACAATGGCGGTCTAAGTTACATGCCAACAGAAATATCCTCATATCATACATTTGGTCTCACAAGCTTGTATTGTTGATATGCTGTCACAATATCAATAATCTTGGTTCTGAGTCGTTGGGCTAGCATACCCTACTGGAGCACTCCATTTTCCAGTCAGTACGATGGCTGGCCCAGATGAGACAATATTGGTGGTGATGCTTCAAAAGTAGTAACTTGGTAATGAAGCTGTTATTGTTGAATATCATAGGTACCAATTTGCGCAAAACCACATAATTCTTAATGAATGTCGTTCTTTCATGGTTGCATAGTTTCAAAAGTTTGTGTTTACTGAGCTGTTTAACTTAATACTTATTCCGTACTGTGACCTTGGGTACGTCCTTGAAGTTGTGCCGTACCAATTTTCTCTTTTACACATCCACCTGTGTTAAAATTGGTCAGGAGGAG
Source organism: Medauroidea extradentata (assembly GCA_003012365.1). NCBI lineage: Eukaryota > Metazoa > Arthropoda > Insecta > Phasmatodea > Phasmatidae > Medauroidea > Medauroidea extradentata. The sequence continues at coordinate 69,747 of PNEQ01002177.1, read as the reverse complement.
ACAAGGAGACCTTTGCCAATTGTTTTAGTCACTGATGCAGCTGTTTTTTGGGCATCCGCAAGATTACACTTCGAAAGACCATTGCAATCTCTACCATATTTCATTCCACTTGCAATTTTGAGATAGTGTGAAAACTCCTAGTGTTTACTCTCGCTACATTGCCTTAAAAGTAATGTGATCATGTAACAGGAGCTGTATAAATTATGCAGAGTTTACATGGGTGTTTAGTTATCTGCTCTCCAGCTGTGAAGTGGAAGTAATTGAAGGTTGTTGTTTCTCTTGTAAAGCACCTGGAGAGGTGGGGAACCTGAAAGTATCCAGCCGCGACGCCAGTTCCATGACGGTTACTTGGAGTACTCCTGATAGCGATGGATCTAAGTGTCTGAAGAACTACGAGCTGTACGTATGCAACCATGGTGACCCTTACTCCTGCGATGCTTTGGTCGCCTCGCCTGCATCCAGCGACAACAACTACGTTGTCCCTAACCTCGCTGACTGCGAGGACTACGACATCCTCGTCAAGTCTGTGGGCACGGAGGACCAGCGCTCATATGGCACCACCTTCCTCGGCTATACTGACGTCACAGGTGAGGGTAAATCAGCGTTGGCACTAAATGCCAGGGGGGTGACACTGGGTAGGTCCTACTCACCTCTTATTTTCTGTAAACGATTGCGTGTGTACCAATATACAAACATCACTGCAAGATATTGTTATATATTAACAGTAATAATATTTGAGGAGCAAACATTCAAAACCAGGCATTTCAAAATTCTGGAAATGTGTTAAATACACATTCAAAATATACAAGATGTGTTACATACTAGTATCTATGAACTTACACTCCATAAAAAACACACGTCTTATTGAAATGGGTATGTTTATTCTCAGTTAGTGCTATAAAATATTATGTCTGATCACTTTAATCTACGGCTAGATAGGGTGGACATATCTGGTTTTGAAAGTTTGCTTCTCATTGTAGTTAGTTACCGTATGCTACAGTGTTAATGTCGGAATCTACACGGATTAAACCTTTTACATTGTTGCAAAAATTTTTGAAGAATGTTGATGATTGATAGTCAGTAGTAGAGTAGTTGTTGCCCTTACTACGGGAAAAGCCAGCTCCGCCCCTCTCACAGGTAGAAGATTCCCGTGACAATCTTGTCGAAAAAAAACCTTTTCATGAACCTTTTCCGACAAAAATAATACAGAACGTATTTGTAGTCCATCTCATAGAAGAATTCCACTTTTAGACGTTGTGTTGGCACATCTTCTACAGCTGTTACCATGGAATAAGCAGTGTTTATTCTTCCACAAGTAATTTTTACACAAACACACTCAGCTAGCTCTCAAACTATGCAGTTTATCAAAATTAAAAGTATTTTCTTGCAGAAATTTGTACAAATCTTCAGAACAGTCAAAAAATTTAATTCTCACGTGAAACAAACTGTACTCATGGGATGCCTGTAAGTTCTTGGTAACCGAATTATGCAGTTTTTGATAATATTATTCTTTGAGACCTAAAAGGAAGTACATATAGTAAAAACCATTTCATAGTTGTGCTGAATTTTTTTCCTTACTATGAAAACCATCGCGTGTTTTGAAGAAACACTGTTCGGCTCTTAAAGCTTAAAATCGGCAAATATTTCGAAGTTGTTATACGATGAATGCTCGTCTGTTTAACCATTGAAAATAGTTACATCTTTTTATGTAGGTTTTCTCGGATAGAATAATTTATCTTGCTTTCAAAGTACTTTCTCTGGGATTTTATATGTATTTATGAATTTTCCTCTATTTTCTGAAAGGAAGACTAAGTTTTCAACTTATACTTTGTGCTCTGAAAATCATTTTTGGTACTATACAATACGAAATATTTAAATTCTTAAAAATACTTTTGTACCATCTATCACCATTCATTGGTAAAAGTTGGCGGAAATTAAAAATTATGAATTAATATTTTAAACATTAGCTAAATATTTTACAAATTTCAATAATATCAATACTATATGTTACTTTATTTGTGTGTAACATGGTATTAGTTATGTGCTTCTTACTACGATATATTAAAACCAGTTTCAATTCGCTGTAGTTTTGGTCTACGTCTACTGGTTACTAGAGTTACGAATTTGTCGCGAAAATATTTTTTCCCCCTTTTTATTCCAACGCCTGCGCCTTACGAGCACGTCGACAACTCTGCTCCGTGATTACTGGTAGTTGTTTTTGTTCAGCCACGTCTCCCATTTGACTTTGTGAAACAGAATAATATTATTGTGACACCACACATCTATTATTTGCCAGTAGAGGCCCAAGACAAATGAGCGTTAATACGTTCTATCACTAACCATGGTGTAGAGCTCCAGATGTGAAAACGAGACGGCATTAGAACCAAATGGTGCAAAAAATATTTTCGCCATAAAATCGTTATTCTACTGATTACTTTTTTGGCGCATTTTGGCGAGTTTCTACCGCTAACAGCCACTTACGCTGTTCTCGAGCAGGGTTAAACATTAGTTGATAGGAAGTCGTTTTCGTAACTTACTGGACGCCTGAAAAATTTACTCGGGTTACTTTTTGAACGCATTATACTGAAATATTTTTTCTGCCCAAAATAACCTAGTGTCTGATCACTAATAATGTAATGTTAACAAATCAGTTACCCGCAAGCAGAACACTGGTGGAGTCAAGCACAGAATCTTCCTAATACGTGCTAGCTTCACATAATATTCCTGAGCAAATATCGAGCTACGATACGTAGTGGTAATTCCCGGCTACAGTTATCCTGTTTAGGTTTCCACGGTTCCCGAAATCGATCCAGGCGAATGCTGCGACGGTTCCTTAACATAGGCCCCTGCCAAACCCCATTTCCAGTTCCTGTTTTACTGTTAAGTTGAGCGGAAGTGCCTCTAATGACCTCGTTGTCGACGAGACTTAACAGAGCGTGGTACATACTTCAACGCTAAAACCATTAATATATGACTGTAAGTTTCTTGAAGCCAATTTGCGAAAGTTAAACAATAGCAATCCTAGACAATAGTTTCAGCGAACGTTTTAAACAAAATTGTTTCCAGTGTTACGAACTTCTGAGGCACAATCTCTGATGCCGGAACCTCGTGCGTTTAACTGCGGCGCAAGAGATCACGCGTAACGAATGAGTAATTTTGGATAAATATTTACTCATAAAGTTGGCAAATACCATTATCTAGGATTGTCATTGAGTATTTTATCCATATTGGCTTCGAAAGAAGGGTAGAAATCAATTGTTGTTTTCAGCGTTCATTTGCCTACCACACACTCTTAAAGACAAATAAAAATTACATAGCATATAACAAGTAGTAGAATCCCTCAGAGTGGTGTCTTATGAGGAAGATACCCCAGGCAGGGTATCACACCCCGAACTGCAGATTTACGGCTGGGCGCCCGTAGGTAGCTGTTTGCCCCGAAGGATGACATGAGATGAGGCCATATCAATGAAGAGGCGGCGGAATGAGAAGGGTGGAGGAATACGAAAGTACCCGAGAAAACCCGTTGACCAGCGACATCATCTGGCACTATTTCCACAAGTGGAAATGCAGGGAATCGAACCCAGCTCACCTTGGTGGGAGGCTAGTGCGCTAGCCACGATACCTAGACATGCGAAAGAGAGTATAACTACTTTGTGCTTGTTTCTCGCTGCAGACAAGAACAACGCGTTAGCCAACTTCGGGGCTGGCCTGGACTTCACGCCTTCCACGGAAGACATCTTGGTCCTGCAGGCTGGCTGGGATCTCGCAGACCAGCACGACTGCCTGCTCGGCTACCGTGTCTGCTACACCGACAAAACAGCCAAGGGCGAGCCAAACTGCGGCATCCAGGGGGTCGAAGACGTCGACTGGAGCACCACCAACGTCAACTACTGCTCCGATTACACCGTCAGCGCCGAGGCCATCACCGTCGGCAACATATCCTACCCGCAGGTCTCCACCGAAGTCTTCACGCGTGAGTAGCCATCTCCCTCCCTTATACAGGATGACATTGGACAAGTGTTAGAAATGGATAATGCTGGTAGATGAAGTAGGATGTAGACAGGGTTGCCTTTGGAACAAGTGATTTTATTCCGATGAGAATAATCAGTTTCGGGCGATAAGCCTTTGTTAGACGTATGATGAGTAGGGACCCTTGTTTTTCGCGAAAATAATTTTACCTCACTTTGTTCCCATGCCTTACGTGCACATCTGCTGTTCTGCTTCGTGGCCAGCGGTTTGATATTTCAACTGTCACGAGCCTTGAGATTCTACCGGCAAATCACAGACGTGTGGTGTTGCAGGAAAGTTTTTGTAATTGGCTCAGTCAAATGAGTAACGGCTCTTCACACAGACACGCTGCCAATAACCATGAAGCAGAATTGCAGTTGTGCACGTATATGGCACTGAAACAAACTGGGGCAAAATTATTTTCGCGAAAAATCAGGGTTCCTATTGATGAGATATTATTAATATTTTTATTACAATTTTTTGATAAGTCGCCATTTGGAAATACAGGCCACAATTACTAAAATCTGGAGGAACCTAACTAAAGATGATACCCGGACCACCGTGTTTGGATGCGAATAGACTCATCAGTTCACTACTACAAATCGTTGACGGATCAAGAAAGAGAGTGGGCAGTAACGATGGTCTTCCTCCTAAAGCATCTTCCAAAAATTTGAAAGAGAACAAAATTAGTCTTAACTCCATTAAAATTTTATTTAAACATTCGTAAATTTCGGACACCAGTGAGAAATAAAAGTGAGCCCGTGTTATAATGTACGTACAGGTTAGCCAGCCCACACGATCGAAAAAATTTCTTAAATTTGTACTTTGTAGAAATCCGTTCAAGAAAACCACCTCCTTTAAGGCCTCCAGGCCCCTATTCATGTTATTTTAGTAAGTTTATTTTTTTTTTAATCCTGAGGTAGCAGATATATCAAAACCGTTACATAGAAATGTTGAAAAAGTTCGTATTACGGATAGTCTTTTTTTTTTTTTTTTTTTTTTTTCAAAACACAGATTTTGATATGACGAATTATTGACTTTAAGAAGAATTTTTTTAGTCGATAGTTAGCCAAATTTACAAAAAAAATATGTTTTTTAAAAAGCTACACTACATAGTATAAGTAATTTCCGACATTTCTATGTAACGGTTTTTATATATCTGCAACTGCAACCTCTCAGGAGTTAAAAAAATTTAACTCGCAAAACCAACACAAATAGGAACCTGTGACCTTCAACTTAAGAGTGTTCGTGTGTGTTAAAATCATAATTTTATATTTATATGAAATAGTGTTAGTTTTATAGACGATACTTGTGTGTGAGTACAGTTTCCTCTTACAAAACAATTTTTAGCTATCATAGTTTTTTCATAACGGTGCGTCAAAGTCAAAATTTGCATGTTCTGCTGCCATGCAAATAGTGAAAATCAATTGACTTACGTAACTGAAATATTTCACGATGAAATAACATGCCAAGGGCTTTTTACTAAAATATTTAGAAAATATCCCTTGAACTATTTTTGTATTTAAAAAAAATGTTGAATTTAGAAATTTATTCTGTACTTCTGCAACCTTTTTAAAAAATTCAAAATATTACGTTGTGGGTTCTAAAATGTTTTATAGCAGAGTTCGTGGGATGTTAGTTCACAATGAACTATTTCTTTTAAGTAGATAAATCAGTTTTCACTATTTGCATGACAGCGTTTACAAGCAAATTTTGACTTCGACGCACCGTTATGAGAAAACTGTAACCACAAGTATCGTACCTAAAACTAACACTATTTCATAAAAATATAAAATTTTGATTATATCGCACTTGAACAGCCTTAATGCCGGATCCAGGATTCGTGTGGTCCCAGCTCTGTGTGGGCGAGCATAATGCTATCATACGAGAAATGGAAATGATAACCAATAGCACCATCATCAGGCATGATAGAGAGTGCAAATGTCACGTTTTTATTTGGCAATAGCACTGAATTCACTTGTCTATAATCACCCGAGCACACTCCGAGATGTTATTAGCTCCAAACCTTCGTAACTATGTGTGCCCTCATGACAGGACATTTTAGTGCTGACCTTAGAGATGATGGTATATCGCGAAAATGTTTTGTGCCAACATAGCCTTGAAAACACTGACACAACGTACCTGTCTATAGACCAATAACGTGCATCAAATATTATAATAGCGGTATTTTTATTGGCTAGGTCAAATAGGGCAGTAGCTCCACGTACAAGGAAAAGCCAGTAATCTTTTGATAAGCTGAACGTACGTTGAAGCCAAGCAAATAGTCAAGTTTTCCCGCGATAAACCATCATCTCTACTTATATCATAAGTTGACTGAGTCCTTCAGGTGTGCCACAACAGCCGAAGTCAGATGAGCAAGATTAACTTGGAGATCAGTCTTCTGTCGAGTATAACATCACGAAGTATGCAGGTCTCTGGGCATGACATACCACATGGCCGTCTTTAGTAGAAGGCCGGGGTCTTGAATGTGGCAACACTGCATCGGGGGGCCTGCTGCTTGTCACTTCTTGCTTGGCCACCCTAGTCTCTGCAGCGTATGCAGCTTTAGTGGCGTGTACACGTCTTCACTGACTAGGGCAGCCAATGATCGACCGACAGCAAGCCTCCTATGCAGCGTTGCCACATTCAAGATTCCGGCCTTCTACAAAAGACGGCCATGTATGCGATCATTAGAGATGATGGTTTATCGCGAGAAAACTTGACTTTTATGCTGGCTTTCAACGCACATTTAGCTTATGAAAAGATTACTAGCATCCTCTTGTACGTGGAGCTATTGTCCTACTTGACTAAGTCAATAAGAATCCCGATATTGTAAAATTTGATGTATGTTACTTGTCTGCAGACATCTACGTTGCGTCAGACGTACATCACCCAACCATGCACGTCACACGTAACAACAGTGTTTATAAGGGTATATTAGAGCAACAAATTTCCGCGATATCGTTTGTGTGTTTCATCGGCAGCTCCGCATGCTGTGGTGAACGTGACGACGAGAGCGGTGGACGGCAACAAGATCCACGTGTCATGGGGACAGCCACCTACGTCGTCCTCGAGCTGCATGCAGGGGTACGTCGTGCACTGGTGCCAGTCGGGAGATGTGGGCTGCAACAAGGATAACGACACCACTCCAAGCATCTCCCTGGACTCTAAGACCCTCGAGCACGTCATAGACGACCTGCACAACTGCACCTCCTACCTCGTGTGGGTGGCAGTACTAGGCGACGACGGCACCGAGTCCGAGGCCAGCTTCACTTACGCCAAGGCGGGAGGCGGGGGTGAGCTCTCGCTTGGTGACCAACCACAAGTCTTATTACGATGGCCCAGTTCAATGAGAAACAACTCAAAATTCTCAGTTTTGATTAAAATGCATATAGAAAGATTTCCGTTTTGCCGAAAAATCTGTTAATTAACATGTTTGGTTTGGTGTTAATACAATGCAAAAGTACATAGGCCACTATTTAAGGTGTTTAAAATGTTTATAGTCTGGCTTTGCTGAAATTGTCTCACTTAAAATTAAAGAAATACAAATTTCTAGCTCTTTACTGGCAATCAGAATAAAGTGTCATGTTACTAAAACAAGTGAATTTTTGTGTTTTTTTCTTTTCAACAAGGTATGGTGTCCTTCCTATGTGTTGGTGAGCTAAACTCAAAAAGTAAGTTATTTGAGTTGTTTCCCTTTTCAACTGGGCCATATATCACAGTCCCATGAGACAAGTGCCCTTCTTGCTGTCATTGGTGGGATTTTGAAAGAGCACCAGTCCCATTACGTTTACATTTAACTCTAACCTATTTACCTAGCGAGATGGCGCATTCATGAGGACCGGGGCTCGATTTCCGTCTCCATCATTCCTGATTTCGGTTTTACATGTTTTTTCGAAATCTCTCCAGGCGAATGTTGGGATGATTCCTTAACAACGCCCATAGTTGCTTTCCTTCTAGGTCCCTGTCCTTGTGTACATAAGTGTCATCGTCCCTAATGATATAACTGTCGACGAGACATGGAGCCCATTAAGGTAATACATTAGTCTATATACCACCGTCAGTTAATGGTAAGAAGAGCATTATTCTCATTACTGCCAGTCAAATAACAGCGTAATGCATTAGTAAGAACTTTTCGCATTCGGCTAGGTTAATGACCGATATGTCGTTAAACTATTTCATAACCATGAAGTAATCCTCAGTGGATCGATAGTCCAGACAGGTCTTTCAAACAAACAATTATTATACGTGGAATTTCACTAATTTATTAATTTAGATGCCGGTGCGTTTCTAAACTTGATCTTTAAAATACATAACTCGCAAATAAATCCTCGTGATGTATTTTATTAAATGTTAGTGTAGAATAACTTCGCCTGTATGGATCAATCACTGAAAATTGATTCAGATTTCAATTTCAATGGCTACAAGAAAGACAGGCAGAGTCATTGATGGAAAATAAGAGTGGTTATCGCAGTTCTTCGGTACTCTTATATCGACATAGTACGATAGGTGTTTATAATCAGACCACAGATCCGTGTACCCGTGAGCCTACCTAATAGTTATGTAAACACAATTGTATGGGGTCAGTTATGTATAACAACTTTTTTCCAAGGTTTTTAGACTGCCAACAGTTTCACTTTTGTTACCTTATTCAGTAAGCAAGCATACATCGTGTAACGAAAATAAAATACTGGCTCTAATTTTTGCAAATTGTCGAAAAGTCCACTCATTCGTGGCATAGTCCAAACTTTGGTCTCTGTTAAGAAAGCCAGCGAAGCAATCAGCATAGTGAATGTTCTTCGTAATGTATGTACGGTCTTGTCGCCCGTAACCCAGAGAACTCGAGTAATGCTGGCAGACCAGATGAAACTGGGAGTGTTCTGTGGCGGTAGGACCCCCATAAAACCGACTGTCACTTGCGTCAACATGATGAACGGGAGCCGCTTGATAAGTGAGATAGAAACTATATTATAGCAAGCAATTGCCTCCAGAGCATACCCTATATACCCTCTGGCCTTCTTATAATGCGTACTCATAAAGTTTTAGGGAGGGACATGTTTTCCGAAATCTAAACGTGGCTGTGGTGTTCTGTTCTAAGAGATGACCATTAAAACTGGTAAATGTCTATGATTACAATCATTGTAAGACTCGGGAAGATGTCTCCTGTGCAATTCCTCAAAGATATTGTGCAGGAATAGAGAAGATGCAGATATCCGGAAATATTCCGAATAAACGAATATGTTTACTGTCATCTACACCAGGCGAACAATATTTGACCAGCTGCTCTAAGGAGGGATAAGACTGGATGGCTTGACCCTGGTCGACCAAGGGGAAATACTTCTTAAAGAAATGTGATTACAGTGTTTGGATGGCCCTCGCACATATCTAGTAGCCTCGAAGGCTCCGAATTGCAATTTCTCTTTCTGACTTGTTAACAGGAGATATACTATTTATGACTAACAACCATAGTTGGAAGGAATATACCCCTTCATATCACTTCGCATTCATCTGCAGATGGATAAGATCGAAATATCGATTTACTTAGTGCAAGCCAGTTCGTGTGGGATTGGGGTCATAACTGGGACTGTCAAAGAGATGGCTATGGAAAAATCTCTAGTTAGTTCCTCCTGTAGAACCTTAAGGGTTTGGTAACAGGAGGTCACTAAAAAGACACCAACTTTGCTGGAACATACGCTGATACAGTAAATATATTAAATTATTTATAGTGTCAATCATGACCATGAATAATCTTAGCATGGGGGTCTCAGATTAAGGTAGCATCAGACTAAAGCCATGTAGGTTGGTCATCTGACGGACCAGTTGGAGTTTCACTGTGCTGACTGATAATATTTCGGTCTTTATTCAGTTCCGCATGCTTATCTACATGCCCACAAGGCTCAGGTGCTGTTGGGTGGAGGATAATCATTAATGATCTGGGAAGGTTAAACACCTGAAAATCTTGAAAATTAGTGAAACACTTTAGTAAATGTTTCACAGGGTTGAGGGGCCTACTGTGTATCAATGCGTTACTATCCTATCTTACGAATACCTAGTGATTTTAACACGAATTATTGTAATGGGGTCTAAGTCAGTTAATTTTATTAACAGCAACAATCGTTTAACCGATTCATCTGCCTGGATCAAAGGCATTGACAGAACTCCCAGTCGTTGTGCGGCCAACCAACTCACTCATTATCTGGTTTCCATTTGTGGGATCCCGAACTACAAATTTCGCTAAAGGAATGAACTATACGATTTTGCCGATAAACATAGAGGCACTTCTGGGTGTTTCTACCAGGACAATTTATCTTAATGTTGAAATTCAAGACTCAATGTACCTGCACATACAACTTCATATTCAGTTGAATTATGCCCGCCGATATGTAATTTATAATAAGACTTCTGATATTTGTATAGTGAAGTGTTGCTTCTGTAACAGTGCCAGGCAAGATTGGCAGTCTGAGTGCTCCGACTTTGACATGCGGCTCTATATATGTCGAGTGGGATCATCCGTCGGCACAAGCTGAGTGCGTGGCCAACTACGAGGTGTGCTGGAAGGGCGTCTCAAATGGCACAAAGACCTGTGACACGGTCTCCTACCTGAACACGCAGCACAGCATCAAGGACCTCCAGCCGAGCACAGCTTACACCGTCACTGTGGCCGCCATGGGTGCGGGCGGGGAGTCGTCCGAAGCTGCGGCCATTCAAGCCACAACTGAAGGTTAGTGTACTAATAGTAGTTTATTGTTAACCTGCTGTGATGTATTATGATGTTGGTCCGAGGTAGGGACATAGTAAAATCATTTGAATGTTTGCCTCTAACGACAAAGAAAGAAAGGAAGTAAAATACAAAGTGTGAACAGTATTGCAGAAAGTGAATTTATTGCTAGTAATTGTATAGAATATGGTAATAGCTTCCTGATTGCCCCTTGTATTACGTATAATTGTTTAGCAAGATGTCCTAAGAGCTCCCTCAGATGGAAAGGGATTCAAACTGTCACGACTTTAATTAATTAAAAATTTGCAGTAGTATCTCAATTAGCGATAAAATCCTTATTGATAGGCAATGAAATATATTATTGTTTCATATAATTTTTTTATTATGCTTGAGTAATCATGCTTAGGGACATTATGCCACGTTGGTAATGGGTTTATTGACACGTTTTTAAAACAATGTGACTGTTTTAGTTGGCTGCATGTTGCATCAGGTATTCTGAGAACTGATGGTGAACAATACTCTAGTGCCATAATGTGTTTAATGATGACAAAGACAAGAAATACATTTCCACCAGAGAAGCTTTCAGACACTTTTCGCTTTTTGGCAGTACAAATGGGTAGAGCACTTCTGCAGAGCATTTTTCAGTTGTTGAGTTTGGGTTATATATTGATTTCTGGCTATGTAAAGCATCGTCTATTATGCTAAAGTTTAAATGGACGGCAGTATATTATCACAATAGTGGTGAGAAGAAATAGGTCAGTCATAATTCTGCCAATAATAAAACTATTTTTGTATATTACTATTCAAAAGAAAAAGGTTTGTGTATTATGTGGTAAATAAGTAATATTATTAGTACAAGTAGGTTCATCTAAGGCCAAAGTTATCACAAACCTAAGTTCTAAGATTATGATTGGACCTACTGGTGCTAATCACAAAATTTGCGTATGACATTAATTGAGTAGTCGAAATAATCAAAAATTTGTAGGAAAATTATTATGTGGAAATATTGGGACTTGGGTACATCATTAATCTAATCGAGATTGCTGCCATAAGATAAATAAAGGTGTGTTGACCGCATGGTAATCAAGATGCTTTGATGACCAGTATGAAATATACGATTGTTCATTTTAATCGAATTGCTTTGCTGTGGCTAGCATGTGTTTACACAGTACAGTGCAAGAAAATTTTCTATCTAATCCTTAGAGCAAATACTAAAATTACAACTAAGTTGGGTAAACATTACCTTGTCACAATAAATTTCCTTCGGATGATCAGTGCATTAACACAATCGTATTACTGGTTGCTCGTGACTTTGTTCCAGGTATGACGCAATTGGAAGAGCTGTCCCTCAGCAGCAGGACAGAGCGCTCAATATCTGTTTCCTGGAATAGCCCTGAAAAGAACGCCGAATGCGTGAAGGCGATGTCGGTCGCCTGGTGTTACAAGGACTCTAAATCTCCCTCCTCAGACAACTGTCAGCCAACTGTGAACAACTCGGCAAGTTTGTCGAATGACGCTACACAGTTCAACATCACCGACCTCCTGCCCTGCTCCAACTACTCCGTCACAGTCATGGTCGTTACTGCAGGGAATGTGCTGTCTTCAGGCAGGACCATCAGCGTACACACTCTGAATGAAAGTGAGTTTAACATTAGTCATAAATTATTATACAACCATGGCTATGGCGTGGCGTGGAATGTCCCAAAGTGTGAAGTGTTATAATCAGTGACTATACACAACACTTGATTGTCTCTGCGGAGGTCTTCATTGGTACAGCAATGAGTTTGAGACGAAAATATTGTGCAAAAAATTGGTTTCAATGCCTTATGTGTTCATCTGCAACTCTGCTTCATGGTCAGTGATTGGACACTCACTTGTCCTGGGCTTCTACTGGTAAATAACATATGCATGGTGTCACAGCAACCTTATTCTGATTGGTGCAGTCAGATGAGAGACGTGTCTAAACAAAGACTCGCTGACAACAACCATGAAGCAAAGCTACCACGGGGCACGTAAGGCATTGAAACAAAATGGTGCAAAAATCATTCCGCAACAAACTCTTGGCTTTATTCATTGAGTATCACCAGCAGGCAAACTGATTTCACATGCTCAAAGCTAATAGTCGGAGCTACGACTTGTAACACGACCACGCTGTGCCACGGAATTACCACCCTTGTTTGGCTTGATGTGAAATTGATTTCGAGTCATGGAGGGTCAACTACATGCTTGAAAACTGAGCATGGTGTAGCAGTGGTGAAACACTGATCTTACATTAAGGAGGACCCAGATTCGATCCCAGATCCGGTCATTCTGATTTCGTTTTTCCATGGTTTCCTGAAATCCTCTAGACGAATGTGGGAATGCCTTCTCAAACAGGTCGAGGCTGACCCGACTCGTACACCTAATCCCTTTCCCCTGTATACCTCTTGTCTATGCCTTGTGCTCTTCGAGGGCCCACCCATAAAAGTGACCACAGAAGAAATAAAAAAATTATGAACTTATGATTAGTACCAAGTGTTGTGGAACCCACTAAAACACGAGGAAACATAGCCATCTATATTTTCTGCGCATTGGTATCCCAAGCAAGGCGACGTTGTAGTAATCCCCCGAACTTGCAGTCGCAATGTTGCAGGTTCGGTTTCAATGGTTTCCATGGTTTTTAATTATCATTCCAGGTAAATACAAGTACGGTTTCTTGATACAAGCTCTGGGTAGTTCTTTACACTTTTCCTAGTATTTCATGAGAGAGCCGTGAGCTATTTGGGAGCCCGCAAATCCACTATAGAATAATTATTTAATTATATTCGACTCTGTGAACTTGCAACCATCATGTTGAATTTCAATTATTAACATTAAAATTGCATTGTATTAAAATTGATAATCAGCATAAATTGATGTAAATCATTGTGACATCTTAAACAAGACAAATTTAACAAGAAATGCTTACAGGTTTAATTTTGGTCATTCTACACTTTGAATGCCACATAAGCGGGAAAAGGCTGACTGCCGACCCTCTGAATTGGTTTGTTCAATTCAATAACAATCAAGCTAACATGATCTAACTCCCTTTCGCCGTCCTGCATTCTAACCTGGCTCACTTTCAAATTCTGGAATTTTTTTTACCAAAAAATACGTTATAGCAATGGTCCTTCAATTTTCACATTATTCACTTCACTGTGCAAAGTCGACCGATGCCAGCTGTATAATGAGTCAGACTGCTGGACAAGTTTTCAACGTTTATGTACGAGTTGACGTGCATAACTATTAATTTCGGCAATTTAGCATGGTCAAATTACTTGGCGACACGTTTATTCTGCTGGGAAGATCATCAAAGTCTTCTCATAGTGTAGGATAGCTTGTGAAGTAGCGGTGCTAGTACTGTATCACGTGAAGTTACGACTGTCCCAGGTCCATTCAACATTGGTAAGCTAAGTCACGTGATGAACAGCTCGACGGTGGTCATGAAGTGGGAGGCTCCTCATCAGGCAGACACGTGCAAAGCTGGGTATCACGTGTGCTGGCAGCAGCAGAAGACATACGCCAGCCCTGCTTGTGGACATACCACGACAGAATCCTTCATGCTTGACGACCTGCCGGCCTGCGAGGCTTACATTGCATCTGTGAGGACAGTCACCGCTGATGGTTCCATGTCTAACGCCACCAGTATCAACTTGGACCTGGCCAGTGAGTACAGTTTCTGATTGTGAGTGAGTGAGTGAATTTGGTCAGCGCTTAACATCGAGGTCTTTAGCGCTGGTAAAGGGTGACATGAGGTAAGTATGGAGCAGCACCGGAACGACGGGGCGGGGGAAACGGGAGATCCCCGAGAAAACCCGCCGACCAACGGCATCGTCCAGCACGATTCCCACATGTGAACATCGGGGATCGACCCCGCCGGAAATCGAATCCGGATCACCTTGGTGGGAAGCGAATGGTTTGACCATTCGTTTATGATTGTAGCGCGACACTTGCTCATGATAGCACATGAGCAAAACTTCTTCTAAATCCATACTTTCTACAATTTATTGTAATAATTTCTGCAGGAACTAGCACAATACTAATTCCATGTTATATAGAATCATTGCTGTACGAACAAATGCGATTATTACCATACGTTGTAGCGAGTGTTTGCTGTGAAATAACACTGTGCCCTCTGTTAATAGGAAAAATACTCTGTAAACTAAAATTACTCTGTTTATCCATTAATGCACATAACCATATCAGGTGAAGTATTAATGTGTTGATAGTATGGGCACTGGATTTTCGCGAAACATTTTCTGCTCCAGCAAGTTTCAGCGTCTCTTCAGGTCAGTGATTCGATGTTATAACTCATGCACGTCTTGTGGGTTCTGCCCGCCAATCACATACGTGTGGTGTCTCTGTACCCTTATTCATATTGGCACAGTCAAATAAGTGCCCCATTTACAAAGGGCACACTACCAAAAACATGAAGGAGAACTGCAGATGTGCGCATGAGGCAGTGAAGTAAGTTTGGAGCAGGATTCTTATCGCGATAATCCAGGTTTCCATCTATCAGTTAGGACAGGGACAGTGACCTGCAGGTTAAACTCTTCAGTATTTCATATATTCTCGAGTATCAGCTGTCTGTACATTGACTGTGATTAGCCTGTTCCACTCCACACCAAGTAGAATGAGATCCTCGTTTATTTGAAGGTTCTTGGTTGGCTCAAAATTCTCAAAGGAGTGTCTAAAGAATTCTGATCCAATTGAGTTCTTAAGTAATAAGTATATGAATTTTAGTTCTATCTTATACTTAAAGGAGCTGCCTACCTCAGAGCCTTCGGCTTGGCCAAGGATATGGATATGTAAGTCAAATTATATTCGATGGGGCTCACTCATTTGTTGAACCTATACATATATGCCACTACTTACTTTACTGTTCATCTCGGGGCGGGTAACGTTGCTGTAATGTATTTTAAGGCGCTTTTTAAAACATAAAGTATTTTCAATAAGTGTCAAAAAATTCGAAAACCTTATCACATAAATTTCTTCCTACATTTTCTTCCCACAGTGATATTCTCCTCTGCTCAATGCAGAAATTGGTATCGATCCAAAAGCGATGCCATTAAAAATTGAAGCACATTAAAACCCATTACAATATGATTTAATTTTAAAGGAAACGCTAAAACTAGCAAAAACACAAATTTCACATTTTTTTCATACAAGTTTTTATGTACACCAAGCTGTATACCATGGCATGTAGTTTCGCTGTGAACTGTTTAGTTTCATTAAGTTCATTAGTTTTCGAGGGTTGCAAGAAGAAAAACATGAAACATTTTGTCTTGGAAATGCCATTATAGAAAAACTGACTGAGCTAATTATTTTTATAGGAGGAAAACTTACTCTAACGTCTACAAAACTAACACCATCTATACAAATAAAAAAAAATATGATTTTTCACCACATTAACAACCTTAAAAGGTGCTGCTTACCTTAGAGCTCTGGCGGCGCCAAGGATAGGGTCTTACATGTTAAATTATATTCTGTGGGACTCAGTAACCTTTAGTGATAGCGTTTCCAGACAAAAACCATTTTCTGCATCGAAAAAAGTAAAATATTGTTAAATTAATAAAATGGCAGGAAGTAAATTGTGCATAGCCAATTTCGAGTGGTTTCTGCGCGTAAAAATGCTTTTTTTTTTTGCTCACAGTTTTCAAGGTATTGAAAAAACTGCCTAAAAGAACCTTTAGCAATGTACGCGGTACCCACATAAATAAAAAGTCAGCGGTGTCATATATGTAGTTTCAACACGTACTGAGCCACATAGACAATAATTTAACATGTAAAACCCTTAGCTTGCACTCACCGTGGCTCTGAGGTTGGCAGTTCTTATCAGTAAATAAGATTGCAGTGTTTCAGTACATATAGTAATATATATTATTTTAATTTTACGTATTACATTGTTGCATTTGATCCGTTGTACGCAATGTAGTTATGATATTATCCTGTCATGGGTTTTATGTTGGCAGCACCAAGCGAGGTCAGAAATCTGACAATAGCCAGCCACTCCTCAAGCTCCTTGATAGTCAGCTGGCTTCCTCCGTTGATGCGTGCAGAATGTGTGAAGAACTACTACGTGTGCATAGCCGGAAGTTTGGGTGTAAACGAAACTTGTGAGTCGGCCTCTAGTCAAGACACTGAGCACAAGATCTCGGGCCTGCAGCCGAAGACTCAGTACAAAATAACGTTGGTAGCGCTGGGACCTGAGGACCAAAAGTCTGCCGCCAGCAGCGTACAGATAGTCACAGATGGTGAGTCTGGTGTTTTATTTTTGCGCCTCTCTATGTTTACATATTTATGGTCAGTCTGACGCAGTTTGATGAGCACTTTCCTGCACTCTTTCCGTGTTGACCATACTTGGCAGCATTTTGTAGTTCTTGGCATGCGATGTGTTGATGAGGAATACCTCCTAATTGTTGGTACATGAATGTTGACTTCAATACTGCAACAAAATTTTACACTTTATCTTATCGCATCGTATTTTGATTTTTTATATTTTATGTGGGTGTAATTGTTCTATAAATGTCAGTTTACAGGGATAATCAAGTCATTAACCCGTTCAGCCACGATGGGATTCATAAGATAATGTGCTGCAGTTATAAAATATTTTGTTGTGTATTGTACTACACTAGTTTCATTCCTTGTAACCAGCAAACAACATTCTGGTTGCTCGGTGATCTTTATACCAACCAATGAAGGACTAGTGGCTTCGGTATTTCCACAAGGTAGGTTGGTCTCAGGTGAGGTGCAGGATGGTATGGGCCAAAAGTACTATCGACTTACAGCACATGCCATAAGGTTCAACCACCTGAAACATGTCGTTAAAAATGTGGACACGGTGACTAGACGGGTTAAATGTTCAAAACACACTAAAAGAAGTGAATTCTTGTACTTCGGGGAGGATTTATAATTCGAAAGATTACAGAGGAATTCCTTCGTCTAACATCTAGCTTCAGTAAGGTCAAGGATTTTATTAGCCTGCAGCAGACACATCAGTCTGCATGTCGAAAGATATGTTTCATACGATTATACTACATTCTTACAAGACGCAGGATAAGCTACTAGAAATATGGAAAATATTCAGCGATTACTAGCATGAATCGATTGTTTAGATGCGCTAGTGTTTACACTGATCATGTATGATTGTGCTGTGATGGACACTGGCTTACTGATATCGTAATATTCCACCAGCAACCTAAGGCTTTATAAGTCTTTTTGCTACAGGTTATCAATAGAGGTACGTAAATTTCGCAGATACATTCCAGGTCAGGTTGAACGCCAATTATGTATACTTCATTGTCATGTCTGTGACTTGCTGGCGGCTGTTACGATACGCGTTTGACTACTGCAAGCCAGTAGTAAATAAGGAAATAATGCGAAGTGCTATCGCTTGCTACCTGCTTGTACGGTTATAAGCCAATATATAGAGATGATGGTATACCGCGAAAATGTTTTGTGTCAACATAGCCTTGAAAACACTGACACAACGTAGCTGTCTGCAGACCAATAACATGCATTAAATATTAAAATAGCGGCATTCTTATTGGCTCAGTCAAATAGGGCAGTAGCTCCACGTACAAGGAAAAGCCAGTAATCTTTTGATAAGTTGAACGTATGTTGAAGCCTAGCAAACAGTCAAGTTTTTCCGCGATAAACCATCATCTCTACCAATATATTATCGATAGAGACACTGGAAAATCGTGAAAATGTTAAAAATAGTCTCCAATAAAGTGTATTATATTAACCGTGACACGTGTGAACAGTTTAGGGACAAATCACACACGCTGTGTGTCCAAGCTGTACAGTTCTAACTGGGCCTGTTGAAGAGAGAAACAATGCTACAAATAAACCATAGCCAATGTTGATACGAAACATTCAGTGTTTTATACAGCATGTTGGAGCCTAGCAAATAGTCAACTATTCCCGCGATTTTCCAGTGTGTGTAATTATCGATTGTGGCCAGTGGGTGTATAGGACTGACAAGTCTAGGCTGCTGCCAGATGAATCCGCGAAATTGACGTACCTCTAGTTATCAATGGTGACTTGGTATAAAACGTATTTTTCACCAATCGGTGAAAAACTGATCCGATACAGTGTACACTACTTGATAACTTGCAGACAGATAGAACTGACAGTGCATGATTTTTTCCTTAATGAATGAATGACGTGAAATGACGTGGCGGCTCTTTTGATTCGTGCGAACCTCGCTGCTTATTGGCTGCCCGAGGATGTTGATACCAGCCTCGTGTCTGTTTGGCTCCTGTATGTTACAACATGTTTCCTTTTGACTTGGTTGCAGATGTAAGCACGGCAACCGCTGACTGGCGGTCGACGTTTCCGCCATGTTGATGGCTAGAGAAGCCACGTTGCTGGCATATGTGACTCAGTTTACAGTCCTACCGGCTGTTTCACTTCTGTATTCATAAATATTCTGTGGTCTTTTGTTGCAGCGTCTGGCAGTGGCAGCTCAGGATCAAACAGGATATATCTGTGCAGCAGCAATAGCCTCATTGCAAGCATTGTAGTGTTCCTCCTGGCCCAGTATCTACGTCACTGATATTACATTGCTGCCAACAAAATAGACACGCTTTTACTCCATCACCCCGAGCCTATTTTATAAACACAGCTCTAACAAGTTAATGCCAACCACGCAGTTTTGAAGACTTGTAAACTATAATTATTTTAGGTTATAAAAGCGTTATCATGAAAGTGGTTTGGTTTTTAATTAATATACTTTAATTATGGACATGCAATAATTGTATTTCATTATCAATTGTATTGTTATGTATATACAACGTTCAGTGTAGTATTTAAGCTCGAAATACAAATTCCTGAAATGTTGAATTTAGGTTAGCCGTCTATAGAGACTAGAGTATTTCGCGTATTAATCTGGCAACAGCCTAGACTTCTCAGACCTATGCACACACTGGCCAAAGTCAAATATATATTGGCTTCTAACCGTAACACGTGTTACCACCACGACTTGTTTCCTTATTTATCACTGGCTTGCAGTCGTCAAAGATGTGTTAAAACACGTGTCGTCTATCACAGAACTAGTGAAGTATACATTATTGGCATTCAACCTGACCTAGGATCAGTACGCGAAACAATCTTGTTTCTAGCTATCTATTTCGGAATTCTGCATGTCAAATAACAGTTTGTAGGGATATAATATTAAAATGTTTGCCAGGACAGTTTGACTGTATTGTTTACAACCTAATTAGATCAATAATTACCAAGGAAACTGTACGGTTGGTGTAGAATGTGTTCAGTTTTCCATCTTATAAAACAAACCCTTCGCGCCATAGGCTACTACAATGGAATCCCTTTTTTATGCTTCTCAAGAGACTTGGAAAAAATTGTTGTGAAATGTAAGTAAGTACAAAGAGAGGGAAATGTCTTATGTAACAGCAGCAAATGGGACGGCAAAAGGTACTCGTAAAACATGGGGAAGTGTAACAACGGGAGTTGTAAAAAAAATGGTCGTATGGGTGGTTCGGGATAAATTGAGCGTGCAACCGCTAACGACGGGTAATGTATAACCTTCTCTGGACACGTCATTTAATGTTTGCGCATGTAAGATATATTGTGCAGTCGGTAAGAACCTATATATATATATATATATATATATATATATATATATATATATATATATATTGATAAAAAAGTTTGCTAATTATATAAAATACAAGTATGTCGATTTCAGTTGATTTTAACTAAGTATTTTTGTATTTAAATAGGAAAATACATGGAACTTTAATATGATAATCGCTGCCAACCATACAAGCAGTGAGGGAACTATTCTTACAGTTTAATTACACGCAGAAATGGCTAGTGATATTTTTCAAAGGTTAGTTATTTAGTGCTGATTTTATCCCGAACGGCCTATACATTCACCACTTCACCTCATAAAACGAAAATGTAGCTATGAATCGCAGGTATTGATACATATAATTCAGCTCTTGCGTCTAGAACTATAGTCCAGTTTCTAAGACAAGAAATCATTTTTGGAGCAGGCTCATTCGTTCAG
This sequence comes from Medauroidea extradentata, assembly GCA_003012365.1. NCBI lineage: Eukaryota > Metazoa > Arthropoda > Insecta > Phasmatodea > Phasmatidae > Medauroidea > Medauroidea extradentata. Next base: position 48,970 of record PNEQ01002177.1, on the reverse strand, counting down.
TGACGACAGGAAGTACACGACATTAAGCTGGCCACTAAGCCATAATACTTATCTTAACTGAAATATAACGGAGTTAAGGGCTTTGCTTGCCGTATTTGTAATCACGAAACTTAATTTAGAATCAGTACCAAAACGGTTCTTCTAAACTGATCAGATGTAGCTCTTAAATAAAAAAGGAAGTGTTTTAAAAACGCTTCTTAAGGAACTCTCGAAAATTTTTATTTGCTCATAATATTTTTGGTAATATTTATATTTGAAGTTTACCTTTCAGACACTGGCTGTGTTCCGATTCATTGCAATGATCTCCTGGGCCATGCGTTTTCCATAGCTCCTTACAAGTCATTGACCTCTTCCAGACGAAGTTTGAATATTCGTGTATTCGGACTTCATTCTTCACACTAACAATAAAACCTGTACTATTGTACACGTTTAAACAATTTAAAAGACTTTGCAATGTAAAAAAAAGTATTCAGATCAGTGTCTGAACAGTGGAAAATCAAGTAGCTCTTCTGTGATGTTAAACATAATCAAATTTCAAAGCACATTTCCTAAATAGCACTACCCCCACTGTTTTCATTTTACGGACACATTATCAACACATTTTAGTCTTACATTCATAAAAGCCATCACAACACAAAATTAACACACTCTATCACGACTCATCCAGCACATCTTCCACTAAAAGTCGGAGAGTAAAAAGCAGTTATCATTTAAAGCACGAAACGGCAATTAACGTCACTCCACACATCTTCTCATCTTCTTGAAAGTTGGCAGAACATTTAAAGTTGCCTATTGTAAGGCATACCAGCAGGGTTATAATAAAATTCTTTTCCAAAAAAGACAGTTCAGTGTACCGTTGTTTTTCTGTGGACTGGATTTAACTGACGTAATTTGTTCTCGAATGAAACACGCAGTGGAGATTATAAGGCTTTGTTATATATATATATATATATATATATATATATATATATATATATATATATATATATACACACACATACATAATTTGACTTTGACATGCCACGACGGAAATGCTATGCAAGGTGAATTATTTCCATTAGAGAATAATGGAGTCACTAGCAACGTCTACTAAACTAACATTCTTTCAAGCAAATATAAAAAGGTATGCATTTCTTTTACATTTTAACGAACTTAATGTTACCTAAGGTGGTAGGTTTTTCCACAAAGGTGTCACTTATATTCATTTTACCTGATGTATGTAACTCAACAAGCTGTACAAACGCTCGCACGTATAACTATTTAAGTGCTTCATGCAATAGCTCAAAGTAAGTAGTTGCATACCAAATGTATTACTTAAAGAAAAAATAACTCCTTTCGTCTGATATTTATTAATCTCCTCAAAATGAAGGTAATTTGTGAAATACAATTCCTTATACTTGGAACTTAAAATATTGTACTGAGCGTCGAAAAATTGTTGATGAAAAATTTAGTTCACCGATATGGAATAGACAGGATATATAGCATCAGAAGCATTATGATCTTCTGCAAGTTGTTTTTTTTTTTATTTTGATGTATAAATTGTTTTTAATGGGTGCATAAAGATATAGACCGATCTTTCAAAAAATGTATTTTAGTTTATTTTAAAACGTTCTCTCATAACAACATCATATGTATAAAATTAGAAAATTATTTTACTAACAATTTAACAATTTGCTTATTTATCACTGTAAGAATTTTTATTAATAAATAATACGAATAATATATATATATATTGATCTCTGGAAGAAAAGTTATCATGATACATTATATAACTCTGAAATATTAACAGTATAAATAAAACATTAAAATAAAAAACAGTGAGTATTGTGTGCTTTGGCAGTTGGGATTTTGATTTCAAATACTTATGAAGTGGAATTACGAAGGAACAGTTGGGCAAAAGTGGTATTTAAAAATGACACATTGGTTTTTAGCTGACAAAGTACACATTTATATTTCATATACACGTGTATGTGTATATATATATATATATATATATATATATATATATATATATATATATATACACATACACAGTTTTGCATAAGTTTATCATCTATAAAGTTCTCAAGGCCATACTCGGTAGAATTTTTTTCACATTTTTCATACACAAATAAATAAAAAAATTTTTAACAAAATACTTTGACACAATCCGAGGATGTTTGCAGTCATACAATTAATTCATTTATGTATGCCGTTTGCAACTTATGTACAGTTCGGTTGCAACATTTGGATTGATTTTGGCAGACTTGCACAACAAAATTTGTCACACTTAGGATGTGCGAAAAGAAAAGACGTTTATTACTACGACAAATTAGAGTGTAAATAAATTTATACTGGAGTCAGATGTAGCGATTCTTCGATAGCTGCTTTTTAAAATATTAACGAAGTCATTGTAAACTATCAGGCGTGACCCGGGAAATAAATGCATGTTGTAATAATTAAAGTTCGTACAACATTTCGGCCCACATATAACTTTAAAACTGGCTTACAAATGTGGCTTGGCATTAAGAACATCAGTAGGAGCGGTATTTCAATACTGCTGATGGTTTTACCAGAAAGCTAACTTAACAATTTCACAAATGTGTCAGTTTATATTGTTACCTCGAGTACAATGTAATAACTGTTGTCCAACCAGTGGTATCGTTTACTACACAAGCCGGTTTAAATGCCCAACCGTTATGTGGATATATTCATAGAACATTCTGTAAAAATAAATGAGTGACAGACAATGTCTTGCAGCTCTGTAGAAACCACACTGTCAGATGGTAAATATTTGTTTAAATGTTAAATTGTATGCTTAGGTAATCAACGAACTTTGCTGTGCATTCTATGTTTTGCAAACCATTATACCGATGTGACATAGACCGTGTATAAGTCTCTTTTTGTAGATTAAATGGTTTCATGATCTGATTTAGTAAATTAAAATGATAACCTTTTGATAGTTTAGAATTTGAGTTTTTGTTGCAACGATCAGAATGAATTATGAAACCAATATATATTACAATAGTGTAACCTTAATCGAAACATTCACATGAATAGACAATCTTAACGTATGACTAAATAAGTACGTTTTGAAATTCATTTATTATCAATAACAAGTAGAATTGAAATTTTGCACTTAATAATGAAAACGTTATAAACTGAACCGTTATTAAATGGAAAACTCTCTGTTGGGGTTTCAGTGAATGTACTTCATAATTAAAAGATTTTCAACTGAAGTATTTTGTACTGAAAGTTCTCTGTATTACAAAACACGAATTCAAATTTAGTTATATAGACTTGGGCAATACCTATAAAGATATAATTGCAATCTAACAGGAAATTAGGAATCTAAACAGCCACGTACAGTAATAAAAAATTAGAAATCATACAAGCAAAGCTGAAATATTTGTTAACCGCCAATGAGCCGAAAACACAGTAATACTAAGTTATATCGATTATCACACATCGCTACAGACGCCGGAAAATTATTCCAGCAGAACTCTCAGGCATAAGCACTTAATTTGCAGCAAAATACAATATCAATTTTAAGTAACGTCACGATACTTCGTGAAATACAAAACATTTTGTTATCATTAGAGTCTCTTAAATATTATTTTCAGTACTCCTGTAACGTACCCACTTTACTATGATCTAAGTGTTGCTTACAGTCTGTAACCAACACTTAGACCATAGTAAAGTGGGTACGAGGAAACTCCTAAGTGCTGTTACGAATGTTAAACAACCTACTACAGAACTGCCAACCAAATAAACCATACTAAACCATAAATCATTAAATTCCTAAATGTTCAACTAAATCACGGCAAAAAGGAGTAAAAATATATACATCACGACACTGTTGTTTTAACTACTTAAGAAAGAAAGTATTATGTTTAAAAATTGTTGCTGTACGAGTGAGTGATTCTGAGTAAAATATTACTTGTCTGTGTAGTTTAGTTAACCCTTGTTTCGTATAAAATATCCGTAATGAACTAGCCACTGCCTATGAAATAGGCTAAGTACATTGTTTCATTTTAACATGAAACATTAATTTTCCTACGCTTCCTTTTTAGTGGTTTACTCTCTTATTTGTGTAAAATGCTTAGACAGAAATCATGCAATCAAACTTAGTACAAGAACAGAGGTAACAAAGCACTGTGCATTCAAACAATGTTATAAGAAGAATAACAAGCAATCTTGATGAAATTATGAAGATATATATATATATATATATATATATAACGTATATAAATATACAAAGTCTCAAACAACAGCTAGCTCGATTCATAAGTTATCACACAAACATGTATTTTTGACACTGCTCACAGCTGTAAAAACATGTAATAGTTGCATGCTACTTTTTAACTTTTGTGACAATTTTGGTGTTAATGTTTGTAATAAATTTATCTTCCCATCGTCACCTTGGTTTGTTGTTTCTGTGTTGGGACAATTTGTTTTGAGAATTTTTTTGTATTTTTTTATTTCGTTATCAGGTAGACATAAGTTCTTTATATGTTGATTTAAATTTTTAATTTAACGAAGCATCTGCTTACTGCAGAATATTTTAAATGCATAATTCACGTATGACAGTAATTGTTCTGGAATATCTCAAGGAATTCATCAGTAATAAAAGAAACTACTTCATCTAAAAAAAAAACTTACAAAATTAGTTTACAGGAACGTTTCATTCTGAATACATTCCAGATTTGCTATAATTCGATTATTACTTAAAAAACCAACTTAAAAAGTTGCAGATGCAACAAGTGCGTGTGTTATTATTTGAATACAAACAATATATTTAGAGTAAATTATAAAATGCAATAACTTCTTTACATTTTACATAACGTGTAAATGGAAATGAACTATACAGTCAAGAAATTATTGGTGTAATGAAAAGTGTATAAAAATTGCACACTGTATTTTTGCCTGCGTTTATATGACGTGGTAAACAAACTCAAAGAAGAAAAAATCTCTAACAGGGCTTAAAAAACACTCAGAAGCAATGAACAAGACATAGAGTGAAGTAACAGAGGAACTGCTCAAAATAATATGACAAAAGACTAAAAATCATGTCTGAATACCATTTAGTTAGCATTGTCTCTTGCTTGTGAACGCGATAATGGATTTGTTGCATCAGTGTAGCCTGTAACACTCCCTGCATCTGGGCTTCAAAACTGCAGAACGCTCTGTGTGGACCGGAATATTATTGTTATTTCAAACCAAGCCTACCAAAAACATACTTTTTTGAAAAGGGTTTTTATAAAAGTACATAGAACGACTTTCGACCAAAATTTCAAATTTCCGTGCCTATTTTGACTTTAAAAATCTGCTAGCTTTGCAATTTTCCGAAAGAAAAAAAGTTTTGAAATAATTTGAAACTAGAATTACATTATAAAAAATTTAAGTTGAAATACGCCTTGCATACACAACAATTTCGTAGTACGTATGGCTTACACTAACCTACCATCTGAAAAATTAATTCTTCTGTACAGTAGTCTGGATGATGGCAAATTTGAGCGCGACATTCCTCCTCTCAAATTTCTGACTCACTGGGAAATTTCAATAACTTTTCAAGGAATCCAATTAAAATCCCTTACTTTCCAGGATGTTGACACCACGGATAGCAATTCACTGCAGACTAGATACAGTAAGCGAGCAACGAATAGTTACTAAATATTACAATCAACATTTCTGTATTTTAAAACACTACCTTTCTTTTAAAAAAAGAAATAGGAAATTCAGTCAAAAACACACGATTAACGTACTATTTCAAATACGCTACGTCAAACACTAACACAGCATTTTTAATGTATTAAAATCATTTAGTCGTGTACACGACAGAAATTAAATTTGATTGTTGTTATTTACACACTTGCTGGATCAAAAAAATCTCAGCCCGTTTACAAACGCCTTTATTTTAACACAAATATTATATCATCATTAATATATCATTAATGTTGGCAAGAAATTATAAATAAAAAATAAGTTGAATTTTCATATGTGGAATATAAACGTGGATACTTCAAGAGGAGTTCTATTTTCAAAACAACTTCAGGGACCAACAGATGCTTACTTCTGTTTATTTGGATCATGTTGTTGCCAGAAGATTTCCTGAAGCATTTACGAAAAGTAACCAGCAGAATAGCCTCGGTTAACTAGGTCTCGGACGAAGTATTTTTGATCGCTAAGTAGTTATGAAATGCTCATACGGCAAAGACTTGTTACATTATTTTCTGACCAAATAAAACTTGCAGCGTTATAAACATGAGACGGTATTAAGCAGTACGTCATAGATAGGTTACAATTAATTTGTGTTCACCAACAGTTAAAAATAAAATTCTACTAACAGCTTCTGAACAATTCATAGCATGTGTTTCGTATTCATTACTTTGTTATTGTGAACGTCACTTCTGTTTTGCTTGTGTTTAGTGTTTGCATATTTTCAAGCCAGTTCACGTTATCATCTACTAACAACAGTTTACTTCGTTCTCGACCAGAGTCAACTTCGAGTTGACTTTGTAAAACGCGTTACCTCCGATAAAATCACTGTCATATAGGTCTGATTTAACTGGGTTAACTCCACACAGAAAAAAAAAACTGTTTTGTAGTGGCTACAAAATATTTTGTCAATTTAGTCCCTACCAAACATTTTTGTGGTGAATACCAAATATTTTGCAGTGTTCAATAAATTATGTGTTGGGTGATTACAAAATAATAAACAGTTCAACAAAAAATTTTGTGGCCACTGCAAAATATTTGGTATTTACCACAAAAATGTTTGGTAGGGACTAAATTGACAAAATATTTTGTAGTCACTACAAAACGGTTTTTTTCTGTGAGGGATAACTATATTATGCTGTATAGTAAAGTTAGAAATCAGGTTCAATTATTCTCTAAATTTGTCTGGTAGAATGAACATTTATTTTATAAGATTGATCTAATATAATATGAGGTTTTTTTATCGTGATGGAATGTCTTGCACACTGTAGCAAACATTGTTTCATCTGGCAACTACGACGACGTGGTAGTATTGCGAACAAATAACGTCAGGATACATCACAGAGAGGAAATGGAAACAAAACTATGTATTCCACAGAAGTACTCCTGGTAACTTGGATAACCCACACAGAAGCTGTATTTGAAAATACTAGGCTAGTAGGAGGAAGCTAGGCGATGTTTTAAATCCATATAAAGGTTCTTGAGTTCAGCTGTGTGAAAGTATCTACTGCTGGGAAGTATGCACATTTTTACGTACGATAAAAATTCTAAATGAAACACGCATACTCATTAGCCTATGGGACTACACACGCACCCAGTAAAAATCTTCATTCAGTAATTAATAAAAATGCTTTTGAAAGTGTCATTAAAGTAGAAATATTAATTTTGTGTGCAAACATTTGTGTATTTACCTACCCTGGACACTATGATCCAAACGAAACGTTTTGGAAGCCTGTACTTAAATATACACCTCAGTATGTGTTTGGGACCAGCCCACGATTACAGCTTCTTATTGCTTCCAAACATCAATTTTCGTCAAATTTATGAACTCTGGACGTCTCATCTAAATATCAATTAAACCAGTTCTTAAATGTGCCTTGAGTATCACCAGATCAACCGGAACTAGTAAAGGATAGTTTTTTGCGGTTTCCTGCTAGACTGCCATTAAAAATTACCAATGACTACTGAAACAGAATAAAGGTGTTCACTTGGTAAAAATTCATAAATGTATGTTTGCACGACATAGTGTTCGTTTTATACATCTTACTTGTGTCTACATTTTCCACGTGTAAAAACTTTTTAGCTCTCAAAGTTTTCTTACAGCGGCATGTCAAAGTTAGAATTTACAAGTTACGAGAACATTGGAATAACAAGAACTAAGTGACTTACTCAAATTGAATAATTTACACTAAAATTAGACATTAAATTCCATGTGATATATTTACAACACTCAATAACGTAGTTTTTGTCTTTTTTTAAAAACTTCTAAAAATAAAGTAAATTGTTATAATTTTCCGATCAGTTTTTTAAGTGGAAACGAATTACATTTTGTGTTTTTAGACATTTTCGCATATAGCCCATAATACATAATTTCAGTGTAAATAATTTCATTTAAGTAAATCACTTGGTTTTTTGTTAGTCCTATGTTCCCGTAACTTGCGAATTCTGACTTTTCAACTCGTTATGGGAAGACTATGAGAGTAAAAAAAAATTTAAAAGTGGAGAATGTAGTCACATGTAACGTCTATAATACGAAAACTATGCTGTACAAATATAAAATTACGAATTTTGACAACGTGAACACCCTTAAGTGCTTTTGACACTGGTTCAGAGGATCATTGGAAAGGCGTGTATCAACTTACACAACAACTTGCTCTGAAAAACTGAGAACATTTCCTGGTTGTTGGGAGACATTGCCTTACGTAATAAGACTATAAGGGTGTAATAACTATGCATGTACATGATAATATTTGAAAGAATGGTTCCAATGAAGGTAGTTATGTCCATGCGACATGCTAGCTAAGACAGTGGTGGTCTTAACAATGCAAACCCTAACTAAGTGCATTTTCTCTTCAGAGTTCCTTTTTTACGCACTGCTGATGTAGGGTATTATATTTGTATTTCATAATTATGAAATCATTCGGAATACCACAAACAAATTCCGTGAAATGATAGAAAATGTCTGTATGTGCCAACACAAATATGTTTCCATGATGAATTTCTCAACAACATCGAAATTCATAAGCAATTAATTCATCGGAAAATTTAATGAATCCAATTATGAATTAAAATGTGTGTGTGATAAAGAGAGAGAGAGAGAGAGAGAGAGAGAGAGAGAGATGTCGTAGAAATTGCATTCATAAGAGTTGCTCCCTTCCTACGTATTCACAAAGGAAAGAAAATCAAATAATCTGAAAACATACAAATCTCTTTCTTTGTGTAAATACATAGATCCTTAACAAAATTAAAGGAAATAATTGGTTACAAAAAAAAACATTGTTCCATAAAAAAAGTTTCTCGCTGGCACATGTAAACACTAGACGTACACCGACATCATCTTCATCCATGTGAAGCTCAGCACATCACTGAGTGATCTTCCATGTACAGACACGGCGACATACGACGTGTCTGGAGCTAATCTGGGAAGACCTTCTGTGAAGACCACGGCCATCCACTGTGCAATCATAACACTTGGTCATGCAGTAGATTCAGGACACGTGGCTGGAGTCAGTGTAGGAAGCCTTGCAGGGTAGAAGGCCAGCGCGGCCTGACCAGTAGTGCTCCGGGGGCGGACGTCAGTTGAGGTTACGGCCCCCGGGGGGCGGCACGACGGCCGCCTCCAGCAGTAACCTCTCCTCCTCCTCTCTCAGCTCACTTGCACTGCGTGGTTTTCCATCAGACACACTCGTCACAACATGGTTACCTGCACACCACGGTCAACGAGGCCTTCAACGCTATTCGTGGACATTACGTACTCAATGTTAAAAAAATATATATACAGTATATATTTTACTAATTGAGGGGCTTGTTAACCTTACCCTTGGCCAGCTTGTCACCCAGCTGTGCGGGCCTACCGTTGGCGACGACCAGGTCCTGTGGGGAATCCTCCTGCTTGTCTTCACCCACACAGCGGATGGCGAAGAGAGCCAGAGAGCCTAGGATGGGCGGCACTCCCGCCAGAAGGAAGGGCACCGTGTAAGACTCCGTGTAGTCGAAGATCATGCCTGCAACATAACTTTACCCCATCAACCCACGTCCTCATCACAAATTAAATAGTAGAACCCACGAGTTTTCCCGAAAAGAATTCTTCAACAGTTTGTATCAATGACTTACGTGCACATCTGCAGCCCTGCTTCATAGTCAGTGATTGGCTGTTTTTAACTCTTAGCATCTAGGGTTCTATCCGCAAATCACAGACGTGTGGTGTCGCAGTAACCTTGTTCCTGTTGGCACAGTCAAATGAGCCACGTCTATGCAATAACACATTCTGCCAGTAACCATGAAGCAAGACTTCATTTGTGAACATAAGACGTTGAAACAAACTGTTGCAGAACTCTGTTCGCAAAAAATCTTGGACTCTACTAAATTGTAGCACAGACGTGAAATGATGTGGCAGCTCTTTTGATACGAGCGAACTTTGCAGCTTATTGGCTGCCCGGAGCTGTTAATAACGACCTCGATATGTTTGGCTCATGCATGTTTCGACAGGTTTCCTATTGGCCTAGATACCGACTAGCAGGACAGCTGCCTTACGCTGATTGGCAGTAGGTGTTTCCGTCATGTTGCTGGCCAGGGAGGCCATTTTGCTGGCGTGTGTGATTGAGTTCGTCATTTTGCTGGCTATTTCACTTCTGTATGCCTGTAATAGGCCTCTTTCCCATTCACGTTGATTAGATGTGATGTTCAATGTAAATACCGCAAAAGGTAAAAGAATTATCGTAGAGAGCCCGTTGAGATTTCATTGTACTAAGAATCACGTGTTTAATCTTGCCCAATCGCAATAACTTGTTTCATATCATTTATTTTAAATATAATTTTTCATACTGGCCAGAGGCGAAGGGTTTAATAAGAGTTTTAGAATTGTGTCGCTAGTCCACAGCCTTGAATTTGTGTGGGAACCAGAGCTCAAGGGGCGAGAAGTAGGTCGGCGCAAAGGGCGTAGCTCCGATTACCCCCTGCAGTGATTTTTAATACTAACTTTATTATCAGTTATCCTAAAGGGTTAAAATTATGTATATACGTTAGTGTGTATGTCAGTGTTAACCTGTATTAATTTTGAAAAGGAATATTAATCTGGTACGGAAGAAAGGCCGTGTTTAGTTTTGTCAGTAGTCCACAGAGCTTGTGATTGGCTGGGAGTAAAAGGAGGGAGTTTCTATAGGAAGTGTCAGGAGCACGTCGGTTAGGTTTGTTGGAGGATTCTTGCCGCGGACACCACGAGAGGTGTTTGTGTCCCTAGACGCGGGTATTCGATTTTGGGGACTCTCTGTTCGGACACCACGGGTTTTTTTTGTGTCCCTAGACGCGGGTATTCGATTTTGGGGACTCTCTGTTCGGACACCACGGTTTTTTTTGTGTCCCTAGCCGCGGGTATTCGATTTTGGGGACTTCTGTTCGGACACCACGGGTTTTTTTTTGTGTCCCTAGACGCGGGTATTCGATTTTGGGGACTCTCTGTTCGGACACCACGGTTTTTTTTGTGTCCCTCGACGCAGGTATTCGATTTCGGGGACTCTCTGTTCGGACACCACGGTTTTTTTTGTGCCTAGACGTAGGTATTCGATTTTGGGGACTCTCTGTTCGGACACCACGGTTTTTTTGTGTCCCTAGAT
>PNEQ01002177.1:19908-36661 GCA_003012365.1 Medauroidea extradentata | reverse complement strand
TGTCCCTAGATGCGGGTATTCGATTTTGGGGACTCTCTGTTCGGACACCACGGTTTTTTTGTCCCTGGATGCGGGTATTCGATTTTGGGGACTCTCTGTTCGGACACCGCGGTTTTTTTTTGTGCCTAGACGCGGGTATTCGATTTTGGGGACTCTCTGTTCGGACACCACGGGTTTTATTTTGTGTCCCTAGACGCGGGTATTCGCTGGGTCCGTGGATTATTTGTGGAGAGACTTGTTGTGGCCGTCACGAGAGGTGGACGACCACTGGAGCCGCGTCTCCATTCGCAGGAGTCTGCATATTTTATTTAAGATTGACTCGGGTGTACCCGGAAGTCGCATGTATTCGCGGGAGTCAGTTTTGATTAAGATTTACTGTCTTTTTTGGACGTCACCAAGGGTATACGTTCGTGGGACTGGCAAGCCAAATACGGTGTTCCTAAGTATCCAGAAAGGAAAGGAATTCCGGCGTTATTATTCAGTACTAGTAGCACCTATTGGAGCATTTATCAAAATCAGTGTGTATATTTTCTCTCTAAATAAACCGAGGAAGCTTATGAGCTAAATATTCTCTGTCATCATCACTTTGGAGGAAAGAATTTGACTAGTGACTGGATGTTTTCAACTGGTTCTACCATAAAATCTCAGACGTGTTGCTGTCTCAGTAACCTTTGTTCTGACTGGCGCCGTCAACTGAGTGACGCCCCTGAGGAAAGACACACTGCCAATTATCACTAAGCAGTATCAAAATGGCTTACTTTACAACAGATAAGTGGTTTTTATGATATTATTAATTCAAATAACATGTTGAGTTCTGTATGTAAATTTAATTCTATCAAAAACTAATTCACGCATTATTTATATTTCTTTCAGTTAATAGTGACGAAAATAACAACAAATTTTGTATTTGTTTATCCAAATATTTTTGTCCTGTATAATAGGTAAACAATTGTGAAATAGTTTCGTTATTTATTTTATGAGCTATGTGTTTACAAACTGTGTGATAACTTTCCATGTGGTGTATTTATTGTTTATTAAATATAATTTCTTGAAAATTTGTGGTATTTAACCAATTTAAGTCAAAAAACATTTAATCATAGGAAAGAGCCAAGAAAGTTAGTTGATGTATGACTAGTTCCCCTAAGCCACTAACAATTGTATAACATTGGTTAAGTGAGTTTTCTCAATAACGGCTACTCTCAACACGTCTTACTATAATCTGCTGCATGCGTCCCATGACTTTTGTTTTAAATCTTACTAGTAATTAATAGAAGAAATTATTTTATATATTTCAGTCCTTTTAAATAGAATGGCGTACATTTGATTATTTTTAGTGATGTTCTACTCTTGCGTCTGAGTAAAAATTTTGCAATGGAATTTAAACAAACAAGATTTGTACCGAACAAACAAACATACAGAATAAAACAGCGAGTTAATATTGTATTGTCGATATATACTGGGCTATATTTAATGTTTCAAGTGTCTAGCTCATAGGAGAGTTAGGCCGCAGTCACACTGGATACAGAAACATGTCCAGTTTTGTGGAATGGTTACACGAGCTATGAACGAGTTCAGATCGCAGTCTACTCTCGTTCAGAGTAAAATAGTTTCATATGTAGTTTCGAACGACATACCTTCGATGTTTCTCTCCTATTGGCTGTTTAGAGTAACGATCTTTGTAACAAATACGGCTGATTTTTGGTCCGACATTTCGCGCTCGTTAAATTGTATTAACTATTTAGTTTAAAATAATTATTTCCACTTTACACACACAGCAGCACTGCAGTTACTGCTCGACAAACCTAAGTGTGTCCTCGGAAAATATGTGAACTATAGCCATCCCCCTCTCTGACATACCCATCCCTCCTACTCTCCTTCGACCCGCTACACCCTCCCAGCCAATAGCGAGCAAGTACCATGGCCGTTGAGACATGCACTTCATACAGTCTCGTCAGCTGCAAAGTGACAACCAGCGTGTAGTTGTTGTCCAACCTTTATTCCATTGATTCCACAGGCCTATTAGACTTATTGCTTATGGTCGCTTACAATATGAATGGAGTGTACATGGAGGGAGGGACCCAAGACTTTCCCCTCCACTACCTTCACACGGCGATCTGGAAACCCTAGCGCTCTTAAACTCCCCTACCCGGAACTACACTTAGGTTTGTCGAGCAGTAGAGGGAATATGGTAAGTAAAAAGTCGTGAATGTTGTATAGAGATGTGATAATAATTAAATATGGTACATTTCAGAGTTGAGGTTAGAAAATTCATTGAGTTTATTCTGTTTAGTCGTGTAACCTCGCAAACTTGTATAGCTTTAAACCCGATCAAACATGGCTGACGAATGTATTTAAGGGAAAGTGTTAGACAATTTTATTGTATTTTCAGTTTTTGAACCTTAAAATATATTCAAATTGTATTATTAAAATATTCTCTTCGACAAAGCATAGGGTATATTTACTGTATACTTCTTGATATAAATAATAATGGAAACTGTCATTAGTTTGCTAGCAGAATCATTGCAAGATAATTCTTGAAAGTTGACCTAAAATTCCATTGCAATGATTCTGCATGACAAACTAATGAAAGATTCAATTATGTTTTATGTCAAGCAATTTATCAAGAATATATCCTATGCTTTGTCGAAGAGAAAATTTTGTTAATACGATTTGAATGAATGTCATGTATAAAAAACTTAAAATACAGTAAAATTGTCAAACACTCCCCCATAACCCTGAACACGTTTAAGACCTCTAGTGCGACGTGGCCTTAGTTTAAAATCTATCGTAAAATATGAACCGAACAGACAGGCAAGGAAACAAGTTAATAAAAACGGGACAGTGAAACGACGTGTAACAATAAACTTGACATATTTAGTTGTGTGTAGCCCAACATGTCAGTTTGTTTACGGTTTCTTGTAAAACTGGATATGGTGGCCACGTCTTGTTCTGAAAGTTTACTCATCAACTGAAGTAATAGTGCAGAGTGTATACCAGCGATAAATGGCCCGGTGGTGAGAGGAATGGAGCAGAAGCCCAGAAGGAAGCCGATGGCCTGCGTGGCTCCCTCCTGGCCGCATATCTCGAAGGCGATGGGTCCCAGCAGACTGACAAAGCAGCCGTCAAAGATGCCCATGCACAGGGCGATGACCACCAGCAAGGGGAAGTTGCCTGTCACTGTCAGTAGCATGGTCAGCACGCCGATCAGCATGAACGAGATCTGCGGACAATCAACATTTTATTTGTTTACTAATTGTAGACGACACTTACACTGCGCGCCAGCTTAGATGGCGAGTGGCAGTTACTGAGTGAAGGGCACATTCTAGGAATTCAAGCAGAAGGCCGCTTCAAAAACACCTAGTAGCCTATAAATACCGGAACGAAATCAACCAATGTAAATTAGCCATTCGAATTCAATACTATAGTATTATTATACGCAACACATTCCGCCTCGTTACCCGCCAACTTACATGGCGCAAACTGTAATTGCTTTGAAATTGTCCTTACTTTATCCTTAAGCTTTTATTGTGTAAGTGTAAGAGAAGGCATTTTAGCCTTAACTTCGCCAAGAAAATTAAAGACGAAATAAATTAATAAATAATACTTAAAGTAACGAAAACGCTAAGTCAAATGCTTAAGTATTCAACTGTGTATAGACCTTAAGGTTCTGTAGATGGTACTTGAGAGTAAAGTTTTTTCCTTACAAAACAATTTCAGCTCACATATACATTTTTTTTTCATAATGGTGCGTCAAAGTAAAAATTTGCATGTTACCGGTACTTGCCATTCAAATAGTTTACGGCTATTCAGTGGTAAAATTACGTAATTTAATATTTGTACGACATAGTGTTCATTCTACAGATGTTACTTGTGACTGAATTTTCCACTTGCGAAATTTTTTTTTAGCTCTCATAGTTTTCCCATAGCGGATTGTCAAAGTCAGAATCTGCAAGTTACGGGGACATAGGAATAACAATAACCAAATTACATACTCGATTAAATAGTTTTTCATCGCAATTGGGTATTGTGAGCTATATGCTAAAATATTTAAAAGCACACAACAAAGTCATTTTGACGTTTTTAAAAATTGCCATCGTTTACAAATTAAAAAAAGGATCAAAGGAATTCCATTTTGTGTTTTTAAATATTTAGGCACATTGCCTATAATTTCCAATTTCAGTGTATATTATTTCATTTGAGTAAGTCACTTGGTTTTTGTTTTCCCTACGTTGCCGTAACTTGCTGACTTTAATGTAGGCCTAGTCGGTTGGTGTTCGCATGGCCTTCAAAGGCAATGGATTTTTTTGTAAACATCAAAGTAAATAATTACAATTTTCTGTGATTACCAAGGTCTAATCAATGCACAAGTGAAGTAAATTTTATCAAGTAATGAAAGTGAGTAGAGAGGTACACAGAGGGAATGGCCAGTAGATAGAGGAAGCCACAGAATATTAGTATCTAGGGGTTGTGATACAGAACTAAGATGGACAAAGCAGGTGCACAGAGTGGTTAAGAAGGGAAGAAGGGCTTTAGGACTGCTCGAGAGGGCAGTGTAGGGAGTTAGTGGTGAAGTGAAGGGAAAGACATATTGCACTATGGTTTGTCCAGTAATGGAATATGCTGCCGCGGAGTGAGATCTGTACGCGGAGTTGGAGGTGCAGAGTAGGGCAGCGAGGTGGGTGATGAATAAATGAAAAAGACAGGGCAGGCTTGTAAGGAGGAAAGGAACTTTATGCCTAGATTGATGATGAAGAATTAAGATGAGAACCATTGAAGGAAAGAAAAATAATAAATGTGGTTTGGTCCACAAGCTAAGGAAACCTTTAAAGGACAACAAAATGTTGGTGAGGGAGTGGAATGTTCTGCGGGGGGAGTTGGAAGGTTTAGGAAGGGATTGGAGGATTGGTGCTGTGGGGATGGGGAGGAGTTTGCCCAATTACGAGTAAAATTAATATTTTTTATTATATTACTGTAATTATATATAGTGTGTTTGTACATATTTATGATAATAATTGAATTACAATAATGTAGATTGATACAGTAGATGGATTTAAGTAAGAAATAGGTCTAACAATCTATTAAAGTATCATACAGTAATGTAGTGAAGTAAGTATCGTGTAGGCCTAAATTATTGTTTGTTTTCATTGTTTAAATACTGTAACGTTTATTTATAGTTCACTCTACATTAGTTATGTCATTTTAATATGCACAGCTATCTGTTTAACTCTGTTCAATATATCATAATAGTTACACGTTACATAATTATAATTGACTATCAAGTAGATGTTGATCAGAATAATAACATTCAACCTGCAGTTGCACTGATGCCTAGTTGTGAGTCTCTCTAGCTTCGCCTCAAGTTCCCAGCCTCTGTTATGCCATCTTGAACCGTCCAGCATTCATCTCCGTTACTATACCAGAGTCTCCCATAAAATATTCCTCTCCCTCACCATTTTCACCAGCATGAAGTCTGCCCCCTCTCCGCTCTTCACCAAACCCTCTCGACCTTCAAACTGTTATTAGATAGGAAATAAATACATTTTTGTACATTGTTTCCAGGTACCAGTACTGTACCCAGCAGTGTTGAGTGTATTATTTGCTTAGTTATCCTGTCCTCATTGTTTTCAGAATTGACTGCATGCTGCCAGTTTACTTGAACGGACTTTGTAATTTCCAAGATTTATTTTTTTTATAATTTCTTTTTTCCTGTTTCCAGCAGTTTCAGCCCTTGGACCAAGAAGGTAAGGCAGTTGAGACACATGCTGTCTGCATCTTGTATGATGGACAGCTAACCAGCAGTGTTTCCGTTGTCAACTTCTGACTTTGGCATGGCGATTGCATACGTATAGCTGAGGTGTCTCAAAGTGATGTCGTGCATGGCAGTAGAACTGAAGGATTACATTCATAAAATAGCTGGATAATGTTGACTCCAAATGTTTTTTTTTTTTTTTTTTTTAAGATATCTGGAAGTACTATTTTAACATCCGAGATTTCTCGTTCTGCACAGACAGAATTTTGTTTATTTATTTATGCAGTGTGTCTGTGTATATGGTCTGAAACGTTAATATTATTGTAAATGTCAGTGTAAAATTAAAACATTTGAAACAACTGTAGCTTTTATTTCAGAGTAACCTACATTCACATTGCTCACAGCAGTAGCACAGTGTTTCTGGTGGTCTAGCCAGTTTTCTTGTAAAATAGGCAGCATTGTTCACAATTTGGTTTATAGACAAATTTGTTTCAGGGAAAAAGTTAACAACTACAACTGCTGGTAATATTTGAGTGAGAAATTACTTCCATTTGTTATCTTAAAAATGTTTAGCCCCATTGATGTATTACTTGATGACAACACTTTTTTGCATGGACTTGTTGCCCTTGTTTAAGGATGAAAGTCACAGATTCCCATGTGCAGCCCCTCTATTTTGCTATCCTACTGAAAATCTTTTGTATGTCCCTGTTTACAGCAAGCTTTTGGAAATTGATTGCAAAAGAAAAATGTCTTCTCCCTCACTTATATAGGATCCAAACAGGCCTTGCTTTTGAAATTTTAATGCCACTTCTACAATTTTAATTAAATAACTAAGGCAACGTCTGTAGGAGAACGTAGCAGGTGGCAGGCTGATCTTTGTAGGTGATTGAGGGAATGGAATTTACTGACGGAGCAGTTGGTAGCTATGAAGGAGGTTGGAAGTTTGGGAAAAGTTTGGGAAATAAATATTGCAAGAGAGTAGGATGGACTGGGCAGTTACTCAATTTCAAGTAATAAGTTACCAAATAAGTACCTAGCATATTGTGAACATTTAATGTAGTTGCATTGTCACATTAAATTTACGAAATGATCTAAAACCACAAAAAAAAAAAGCCTGTAAGCAAGTCAGGATTTCGAGATAACGGGAATTCAAAATAATCATTCAGATTCTACACAATTACAAAATCAGTAAATTTTAATGTATTACCACATTTATACTTCACGTTTTAGTTTCAGACTTCTTTCATATTTTGAACGCAGTGTGTTCAGTTTCACTTCCTTGTGGTTTTGGTAACCTTCTGTAGGCCTACAGATAAACCACCCCCCCCCCCCCACTTAGCTTAGATCGACTAACAGCAAATTACCCTTACTTTTGTAATTGAAATTCTGCCTTACTGAGGCTACTGTTGTGACTTATTTTAAATACCTAGGCCTATTGTAAAGTTGAGCACGGTGCAAGATTATACAATCTGCATTACTTTCAGCCACATTGCCTAACAGCATTGCTCTATTTAGGTATTTCAGTGGCTGTTTACCCAAGCCATGTTTGATGTTAATGTTATGTGCCTTTTATCTCTTGCCCTTGCAGCCTTCATGGTAAAGTTTTTGTCCTGGGAATTTCGATATAGGTTAGCTTAGGTTTTGAGAAGGATAAAAGTGTTTGTGACTTTACCCGAAGGAGACATTCTTGGAAATCTAGGGCCCCTACTTAGACATATGTAACTTTGTAATTTCAAACAGCAGTGTGTCCATGATGTAGCCTATTTCTGTAGTGTGAAAGCAGGTAAGGACGTTAAGATGGTAAAATCGGACATAGCCTTACTGTGACTTTTGTCAGTAACTTGGCTGCTGCTACAGAAAAAAATCTATTAAGTTACAATTTAACGTTGGATATATCTGGTAGGCACAGCAATCCTGAACATAGCCTACACACACTATAACAATTCGTAACTTGTAACCTTACCACTTCAAAAACAAGCAATAGCCTATTATTAGAACAATCAAGAAGTACAAATTTGCGACTTCAGCATAGTTAATAGTTCACTACAGGTTTGTAATACCAGAACATTTATTGACTTACTTTATTGTGTTACAATTATCCAGCTTCGAAACTACATAAAAAACAACCTTAAGTTCTCCCATGCATTCACGTGTCATTCCACCATACATTACAGCTTTAAATGACACTTTCCCCTGTTTGTGACACGAAGACCATAGTTCCAGTTTTTTTTATAGAAGATAATTTCTTTCAACGCTTTGTGAAAACAGTTTCGTATCACTTGAAAATTCGCGGGATGGTTTGGATGTTTACATGTGCGAGACGACTTTATTTTACTCTGATACCACGATAATTTTTATGTCAAGGACGTTTAAAAAATTACAACTCATCCAGGTATTTCCCTATAGTTAGCAGATAGCAAAAGTGCACTAAAATTGCCGTTATAACCGTTTAAATTAATATTTTTTACAGCACGATTCTCCAGTGTGTTTTGGTTCGGTTTTGCCAACCACTTAATGGCGGCCGAGACCAGCCAAGCCACGCCCCCTGGCTTCAAAGTTTTGTACAGGGAAGATTTGCTTTGCCAGCTCCTCCCCTTCTTACCTCCATGGGTGTATACACAGACACACACAGTGTGTGTGTTACCACGTAGTCACTATACGATATTAGAATGAGCTATGCAGTGATTTGGACATACCTCATTGTGATGCAGATGTCTGTCGGAGAAAACTACAAAGACTAAAACAAAACATAAATAAGCAGGGTATACTGTAGTTAACACGGCAAGAGGAATTGTTGACTACAGAACACTCTTATTAATGTTTTCCTATTATCTTCAGTTTTCTTTGACGGACATCTGCATCTCAATGGAATGTGACCGAAAGAACTACGCTCAGTTGTGACTATGTAAAAGGCTTCATCTCCGGACGTGACGTAGGGGCCAGCTAGTAAGCTTACCTGCTGGAGATATATCCTGTTGACTTTGGGAATGTCGGCGATCTTGCCGAAGATGAGGCGGCCCACGCCCGACGTCAGCCCGATGCACATGACCAGCAGCTTGCCGTCCGAGTTGGGGAACTTCAGCTTCACGAACTCCACCTGCCAACCAGACATCTTTTCGTAAGCTTAGTACAACAACTAGGTAACTTTAACTCTCCATGTTTAAACTATCTGCACATTTCTACACAGCCATCAGGGTTGGATCTACCACCAGGTCCACTAAGAGTGGGCCTAGGGGCACAACTTTCCTAGAGACGAGAACATGTCAAAGATTTTCTATCAGTGTTTTTAAATGTGTAAATATGGCGGCCAGAAAAAAATTTTTTTCATAACTTTAATTTTTATAAATGGTTAACAGTAATTTTCAAATAACTGTCGTATGATCAAGCCAAATAATTATTATTGCATTACTATTATTGCTACTATACATAGCGAGATGACAGATGATCACGTGACATTGTCCCTCATGTCCCTTGCTGTCTCTTTGCCACTGTATATTGCCAATATTTGTAAATGTGTCCCTTCGTCCTATGTACTTCGTCAAGTTAAAGAAGGAGAAGAATTTTCAAAACATTAAACCCCGGCCAAGATAAGGTCGTAAGCATAAACATTCGTATTTATAATGTCAGCAGAGAACGTGGAAGGTAACGAGATAATTATTCAAACAGTAAAATAATATTTAAACGAAAGATACCCGAGTAAGTTTCACGAACGTGACTAATGCACAACTTTTTTTAAAATTGCTTCTAATAACAATTGCGAATCCTTTTTATTAATCAATTATTTTATTCATTGTCGGTCTCCGAATCCACGTAATTGATATGTAACAAAATGAAAGACGATCGAAAATGCGTAAACTCCAACTGCACTCTGGTGTCGTTTTTCTGAATCTGCAGGATGAGACAGATCTATTGTGGCATCACATTTCTGGGTGTCCCTTGGTGATGTCAAGATATGATGGGGCAAGAGGACACGAAAGATCTTTGAAAGAAGTGTGCAATGGCAGTGCATGGCTGGATTTAGTTTCTTGGACATACTCAATTGCGATATAAATGACGGTCAAGTAAAACTAACGATAATGGAAAAAGAATATGCTTTAAATAGGATACATACCCAACATAAAATTCCATAAAAGGAATCGGGTCAGATAAAAACAAGAACAAACACATAATATAAAAATCAACTATCAAAAGAAGAACCAAATACACCGCCAATGCAGACAACCCAGGTTAGAGATCAGCTTTGGCAAAGAGACAAACAGACAATATGTTTGGCCCACAAAATAAAAAAATAAAAAAATACGACACACCAATGAGGCGAAACAAAACCAGTATTATATCTGACACGAACAGAAAACAACATGCGAGACAAGGCCGAACAAAAACACAGTATGATATAAGACTGTTCGTCTGTTCGTGTCTGGGTTTTTGTTCGGTATCGTCGTGCCGCATGCTGTTTTCTGTTCGTGTCAGATATAATACTGGTTTTGTTTCGCCTCATTGGTGTGTCATATTTTAGAAGAAGAACTACAGGTGTGCTCGTGAGACATTGAAACAGAATTGTGCAAAATTCTTTTCGCGACAAAATCGTGGCCCTAGTTATGTGCTATGAATTATTTTAAAAATTATAGTAATAACTAACGAAATGTATAAAAAAAACTTGTATTGCTGATATATTTCCCAGTTTCATTACACGTAGCTTTACGTTAACAAGGACTGAAACATTTTGTAGAATAATCAAAGTTTGAGTCAGTTACGCAAACCGAAATCTGTTGGAGATTTCAGTTATTTTTTTCTTTGTGACAGTTACGTTTCTTATCGACGTTAATTTCATTATGTAGATAATGGACTGATTGCCTGCCGAGTTCACTGTAAAAGTTTGTGAATTATGGCGCAAGCAGGTAAAAGTTCCCATTCTGTATTGGCGATACGTTACTCCTAACCAATTTAGTGATAAGCGATCTTCGGCTGTTTCAGCATGCCAGTAAATGTATCTGACCTACGTAAGTTCCATGAGTAGGTATGTTTCGTCGGTGATAATCTGCTTAGACGTAAGTGTATCCTTACTAAAGCCTGGTTCACTCTATCCAGAATTCAGTATAGAATTCCGTATCTAATTCTGTGCAAGTGTGTACCGCAAATACGCTGGTTCTAGACAGAATTCCGTACTTAATTTCACAGACAGAGCCCGTCCTATTTTTCATCGTAGTGTATGGACAATGTTATGCAAAAAAGATTCAACCAACATTTCAATTTATATCCAAAATAATAATATTCACGTCTAGAGGAATCTGACAAACTTACTAAGCATAATAACCTCATATTAATGAAAATATGCCACAAAATTGTAAGTAAACCATAACACAAAATTGTAAGTAAAATATGTCACAAAATTGTAAGTAAACCATAACACAAAATCCCTTTGAGGGCATTCACCATACTTCAGTGTTATTTGGTTGCAGATTTGAGGGTTGACTTTTTTGCAGAACACTATCCATATGTTCACGCGCATGCGAAGTACGCAAGCAGGGTTGCCAATGTGATTTGAATAGAAATAAAGTGTTTGTTTCCTGCTAAACAATGGCTGCCAGAGTTATGAAAACCTAAATAATACAAGATAGTGTTACTTGTTTGGAAGTCACATGATTGTCTTGTTTGTGAAATAGTTTCCGGGAATTAAAATGTTATACTCTATGGATTATAGCAACCATCAAAAATATTTTTTTTCTTCTTTATGTACCGAAAGTTGTTAGTAAACAGTGATAGTGTGTACGCAACATACAAGTTTTGCTACTTAATTCTAGTTTAAAATCGCTATCGATGTTTATGAATCGAAATAAGTAAATAAACGAGTATAAAATTAAAGATAGTGTGTGCCGACCTTATAAGTATTCCAGTTCTGAAAGGGACGGCATATTATTACTTGTATTAAAAAAAATTAGGCATACATGGAAGTGTATGAGCAAATAGAAAATATAAGGTTACCTGAACATCAGTAGAGTCACGCGTTTGTCACGATAAGATTTTCGAACAATTTTCTTTCAATGTCTTACGAGCACATCGGCAACCCTACTTCATGGTTATTGGCAGCGCGTCTTTGTTCAGACATGTTTCTCATTTGACTGCACCAATCAGGACATGGTTGTTGAGGCGCCATACATGTGAGATATGCTATCATAAACCCAAGACAAGTGGATATGAAAACACCCATTCACTAAAGATGATGGTTCGAGATGATGGTTTATTGCGGGAAAACTTCATTCTTTGCTGGGTTCCTACGTAGGTTCAGTTGGTGAAAAAATTACTGGCTTTCGCTTGTGCGTAGAGCTGTTGCCCTATTTGACTGAGCCAATGAGAATCCCGCTGTTGTATTATTTTTGTCTGTTATTGGTCTCCAGACAACTACGTTGTGTCAGATGTATATCACCAAATCATATATGTCGCAAGAAACATCAGTGTTTTCAAGGGTATATTGGCACAAAATATTTTCGCGATATACCATCACCTCCACAGATGGTATATCGCGAAAAAATTGTTGTGCCAACATACACTGGAAAACGCTGCAGTTTCTTGGCGCATTAATGATCGGTAGAGATGATGGAATATCGCGAAAATGTTTTGTGCCAACATAGGCTTGGAAACATTGTAGTTTCTCGCCACATGTATGATTGGGTGATTCACGCCTGACACTCCGTAGCTGTCTGCAGACAAATAACAGCAAGATTCTTATTGGCTTGGTCAAATAGGATAACAGCTCCAAGTACAAGGAAAAGCCAGTAATCTTCTGGTATGCTAAACGTACGTTGAAACCCAGCAAAACAGTCAAGTTTTCCCGCGATAAACCATCATCTCTAATGATTGGGTTATATACGTTTGAAACAACGTAGTTGTTTTCAGAGCAATAACAGGCTCCAAATATTACAACACCGAAAATCTTATTGGCTCAGTCTAAAAGGGCAACAGCTACAAATAGCCTACATGCAAATGCCGGTGATCTTACGGTAAACTTAACGTACGTTTGAACCCAGCAAACAATCAAGTTTTCCCGCAATAAACAATCATCTCTACTGATCATGAAGCAGTGCTGCAAATGTGCATACAAGGCAAAAAAACCAAAATGTGCAAAACTCTTTTCGCCGCCATAAAACCATGGCTCTAATAATACATATACTAATTATTTAGACAAAATAAATTAATCCCAGCTAGCCAATTGAAGGAAATTAAAAAAAAAAACTCAATTAAGTACGTCAAAACAGAACGAGCACTGTGGACTAAGTTACGCAATCTCTTTTTAAAATATTTGTATAACATTTTCACTTGCGCATAACTGTGTAATTTACAGATTTTTTAATGCCATGTTGAGTTATGTATAATAATTAGGGACGCTTGTTTTTCGCGAAAAGAATTTTGCCTCACTTTGTTTCCTTGCCTTACGTGCACATCTGCAGTTCTGCTTCGTGGTCAGTGATTGGATATTTTAACTCTCTCGAGCCTTGAGATTCTGCCGGCAAATCACAGACGTGTGGTGTTGCAGGAAAGTTTTTGTAATTGGTTCAGTCAAATGAGATACGGCTCTTCACACAGACACGCTGCCAATTGTCATGAAGCAGAATTGCAGATGTGCACGTAAGGCACTGAAACAAACTGGGGCAAAATTATTTTCGCGCAAAAACAGGGTCCCTAGTAATAATTATGTTTGTGCAAAAATGTTTTGCTGAGTTATACTGAGAGATCGTTTAGGCCGCACTAGTGTACAACTTTGTACAAAGCCAGTTGTCTAATTATTAAATTGTTTGATAAAGAATATGAGGGTAAAAATACGGGATAACTGAAATAAAAATTTCTTTGAGATTTTAGAACACTTGATGTTAGTTGCTGGAAGTTCCCATAAAAATTACTTACAAAATAATTTTTATTGGCAAATTTTTAGTTGATACACATTTATCCACCAATAACTCAAGTCCGTTTTTACAGCATTTGTTGCATATTTTGTGAAATATTCAATAACCTATTTTTTGTTTTGAGTAAAATTAGTTTAGCGCCGTGTACAGTAATTGCACTGGGTTGATTTACGCACGTATTACATAATGCTTTTGTTTCAATTACTTGCGAAACAAATGGAATGCATAGGGAAAAAATATTTCGAAATTATGTTACAACTGATTAAATATTTTGGTGTCGCGGGCGAGCAATAACTAATAAATAAACTATGTGGTACTGGACCGATATTTTATAACTACAACATTCGTGAGGATACGGGTTCGATTCACAAATCCGGCAATCCTGATTTAAATTTTCTATGGTTTCTAGAAATCGCTTAATGCGAATGCTGTGATGGTTAGTTGAGAAACGCCATGGCTTGTTCTCCTACCAGTTCCTGACAACTCGTAGCTGCAGATGAACGTTTTATAGCATTTTATTTGAAGTTATAAATGCTAACAAAATTAAGACCTGTTAACGCTCATAAAAATGGACAGGTTTTTGATATATTTCTGAAACACAAAATTCCACCAAAGGCGTAGGCCGTATGATGTGAGTATGCTATTCTTAACTTAACTACCTGAAACACGTACATCAACTCCCAGACAAGACTGTAGCTGCACAAATAAACATTTCCCGAAACAGTGTTTCGTGGTAAAGAATAATTAAAGATAGTCTATTAAGACACAGTATAAATCATTGCAAGTAAAAAAAGCCGAAAATGTATTTGGTATCTTGCCATCGTTGTTCCTAGTATTCAAGAGACCAGGTTTTCTAGCTACGCAACACTGAGTTTTTTTTTTTTTTAAATAAAACTTAGGCACTGGAGTATGTTCATAAAACCTGTACGTTCTGAAAAAAATTTATACTTAGTCAGCAGAGGTATTAATTATAAAAGAAAAATTAAGACGTATATCTAAGAGAGTTACGGATATATTTTTTCGAAATTTTCCTGGGAGAAACAAAAGGTTTTTTTTACTGTGTATTGATTTAGTTTTTTCTGTAAGATGTCGAGAGGTTAGTTCCTGGCAGTGAGACAGCCTGTACACTGCAAAAATTATTTGTAAATTTAGCACACCGATGTTTAGGAATAGTAAGAAAGTAGATAGTGGTAAAATTATTTCCCAGGCATTGATGTCAGCGTTCCTGTAAGTTTTTAGAAAAGACAAATTTATGCTGACGTTGCTAGTCTTGTATACTAATAATGCTGATCTTCTGTTATATTTACAAGCTCAGGTAGGACAAATGTCACGTATTGCATATATGGGTTTGAAATAAAGTACAATAATTTTTACGAAGATTTTTATGCTGTAGTTGGCTTTACTTCGGCAGATTTCACCTGACATGGTTTTCACAAGTGACAGCAATACGTCACGATTGGCAGGGGATGATAACACACAGCCTTGACTTTGAATCTTCATTTGCGACACAAACGCAACAGACGTCAGAGGTCGCCTAACATTCACTGATAATGTCTGGACTATTTTTTTTTTCAAGCGCCTTCTGAACACTGCTACCAACACACCGCTCAATGCTATGTCGCACAGGTGGTAAAGAGACCTGAAAGTTTCGCTAACTACAGATCTTATAACTTAGAGTGCATGGCGCGGGCTGTATCATATAAATGTACAATGTTACAATATTTTTAGGGGTTTAACCTGCTAATCACAGACGTGTGGTGTCTCACTAACCTTGTTCTGATTGGCTCAGTAAAATAAGTGTTACCTGCACACAAAGACACACAGCTACGAAGCAGAGCTGCACGTGCGCACACAAAGCGTTGAAACAAAGTGGGGGCAAAAATATTTTCGCGAAAATTAGGGGTCCCTACGTATAAGTAGTGACTCGGAAATTTCGTGAATGCATGTGAGAATACGCTAGACTTCAAACTATTGTACACATATTTTAATTGTGTGATTGAATCACTGCTACAGAAGCTCGGGCTTGATGACTCATAACCAACAGCTAACCTGCGTGAAAACACTCAACTAACTCCCAAGCTACCTTGCCAGATGTACATTTGAACGTTAAGGGATATTGATCCCTACCACATTGGATTTATCTGTTTCGTCTTGATAACTTCTGTTCCAGTCGATATATCAAAATTTTTGTCACGACAAGGCATAGATACAAACTTAATCGTTTTTTCTGTAATTGCTGGAACCATAATATATTCATTATTTTGCAACGGGAAACAGCTGAAAAAGAAAAATTGCTTTATTTACGGGAGCGACTACAGAGGCCGCAACATTACCAGAAACAGAGCCATATGGATTCCAAAAAGTGAATGAAACTATAAAGTATGCCTTGTCAGCGTGAAAAAAGTAAAACAATGTGTCTATTCCCTGATTTATAAGATAACCCGTAAAACCGATCTGACAGGGATCTATCCCCCTTAATTACACCATCAACCAGTGACCAAGTAGATGAAGACTGAGTATACACATGACTGTGGAGCCTAGCCAGCAGGTCGTTGAACCCACGAAATTTACGGGTATCCACATATAAGCAGCAGGATTACTTACCATGTGCACATAAGGCACGAAGTAGCCGAAGAGCGCAGCAGGTACCACGAGAGCCCACAGCACGTACTTGCCACGCCGCCAGATGCTAGTGTTGAGCAGACCACAAGGTGGTCCAGAGGTAGCGTGCAAGGGACGGAAGATGAGGGCACAGGGCAGTATGAGGGCCATGAGAGCCACCCTATGATGTAGGAGTACTCACCATGTGTACATAAGGCACGAAGTAGCCGAAGAGCGCAGCAGGTACCACGAGAGCCCACAGCACGTACTTGCCTCGCCGCCAGATGCTAGTGTTGAGCAGACAACGAGGTGGTCCAGAGGTAGCGTGCAAGGGACGGAAGATGAGGGTACAGGGTAGTATGAGGGCCATGAGAGCCACCCTATGATGTAGGAGTACTCACCATGTGCACATAAGGCACGAAGTAGCCGAAGAGCGCAGCAGGTACCACGAGAGCCCACAGCACGTACTTGCCACGCCGCCAGATGCTAGTGTTGAGCAGACCAC